>VWZG01000460.1:1479513-1530528 GCA_013396735.1 Grallaria varia
TTTTTTTTAATTTCTAGATCTGTTAAAATACAGATTGTTCTACAGTGACTGCAAATACAAGGATTTTGAGCCTAGTCTTGAACAAACTAATTACATGTTTGTGACAGGAATTCTGATAGGAATTTTTGAAGAAAACTTCTTACATGTGTCTTTGAGAGAGTCTGTAAACTGAGACTTGCTGTGTAAATATCAGTGTTTTTGAGATCTGGCCAATTTAGGGTAATCATATTTGGAAGAGTTTTGTCATGTAAATGTCTCACAGGTAATGAGAGACAGCAACACCCGAGGAACTTGTTGTAGCTAAAGAATCACAAATAATTATCTCATTTTAGGTGGAAATTTCGTGAACATGCAACATTAGCCAAGAGAGAGATATTTTTTTTTCCTGACTGTATTCTTCCCTTCGAAATACATTTTACATCATCTTATTTCACTGATAGAGTGACTGGTACAAAAGAGAGACTTTGTCCTGCATAGTTGATAAAAGTCCTTGATGCAATCTGTGTATATTCTTGTAACAATAACTTTAATTATGCATATCTCTAGCTAATACCTTTAACTAATGTAGACCTGTTTACAGTCTTTAGTTGGTCAGAGTATGCTGTTCCTCTCCACCCTTCCATTTACACTGATTTTTTTTACAAAGATGTAAAGTGCTTTTACTCAAAATTATAAGAAATATAAGAATGTAAGTAATATAAGAAAATGCCACTGTACCTAACAAAAATGGTTGTAATTTAGACATGGTATGGCCCCTCAGCATTGTGGCTTCCAGAGCTCCTTTGTTGGAAGCACACGTGTTTACTCTGTTGTGCAGGACAATGCAGGAATCTCCAGCCATTGAGATGAGCCACAGGATGTAAATCACATCTCACTGGAGCCTCTGGCTAGAGAAGACTGAATTCACAAGTGGTATTATAGCAGTGGGCTTGTAATTATATTTTAGGAAATTATTATTTTTTATGAAATAGTGACATTTCTTCCTAAAAGCAAATGATTTCTCAGAAAAATAATTATGCTGTTGAAACCAGCATTTTGTGTCAAGATACTTAGAATAGCTTCTCAGCAAAAATGTTTTCAAGCAGCCATAATAGTCATTAGAGTTAACAGGGGTGTCACGTTGCATCCCAGGATTTGAATTCAATGGTGCACACCTGCTATTGCTGACAGCATGTTACAAGACAATCACATAATTGATATTCTAAAGGTCACCTGAAAATTGGAAGGAAGAATGGAACTATTTCTATGGTTCCAAAACAAATGGTAGGATTCCATAGGAATTTATACTTGTCCTGCTCAGTGTTATTTATAACTTTTATTACCATAAAAGCAGACTGTAATGACTTACGATCACTGATGACCCAACCATGAGAATGTCAAGAAAATACCTGTGCTCCATGTGGAATTACTTTATTTTAATAGTAAATTTTAAACATCCCCAAGATGTTTACCATGACAAATAGACAATTATCACTATTCACTCAGTGCATGCTCGCTCTTGAAAAGAATATTTCCAAGGATGATTGTTAGAGTAATTTATCACATGTTTTGCACTGGAATAAATTATATAGGACATGGGAATGTTATAAAAGAATTATCAGTGGGAAATTTGATTTAAAAATCTTTTGGGTGAGTGGAATGACCTTTCAGCTACTGGAAATAATAGACTTTCAAAGAGCACATTTTTCTTACTAGCGTAAGAATAAACATTGTTCCTTATTTGACAATTCTACTTACAGCATCTTGTTGCAGAAGCTAAAACTTCTGAAATTGTAGTAACTAAAGGTACAGCAACTCTGGGTGTAATTCCTTCAGATTTCTACAAATTGACTTCATATACTGCAGGTTGACAAAACAGGTATGAAGAAATCATTGGAAAGACTTCAGTGAAAGACTGAATTTGGACTCATCTGGTAGCTATATTAGCACTTCCTTTTGCCAAATACAGTTATTTTTGAAACAAAACCACTCTCAGCCAAATCTTCGTCTTAACTCTAGGCAATTTCATTGACTCGATTTCTCATTATTTTTTCCTCTGAAAAGACTGTTTGTAAACACTTATAACTTGTAGGTAGCATGAAACTGCAGATATGGAAACATTCCTACTCACAGTAGAAACTTCAGCCAAAATAATATTACAGCACCAAGAAATAATACTTAAGGGAAATTATGGATGCCATTAAGAAGAACCAGGCAATACCAGCTAATTCTTAGGGAAAGAAAACAGGGCCCTGGGCTTCATGCCATCTTTTTCCACTCTTCACATAGTTACGATCTTTATTATCAAAGCATACTGTAATTCACCTGAGGGCAGTACAGGACTAGAAGCATTATTTCCCAATTTTTTTTTTTAACATAAAAAAGTTTTTATGTAAGAAAAAACACTTTCATATGGAAAAGGAGAGCATTATACTGCTTTTCTGTAAGATAAATTTTAAAAAGACCTTTTGTATTTTGGACGAATCATTTCACTTGTTCAGTCATCGTTTATATTTTCAAATTTTTACAGCCTGATCTGTTATGAAAAACAACCTAAGGCAGGGAATTTTTCCCACTTTATGCTTGCATGGTAGGTGGTGCAATATGATATTCTGTGGCTTTTGGCCATGAGTATGACTGAAATGCAATTCAAATTGTAAAAAAAAAATAAAAATCCACTTACGTTGAATGCAGTTCTGCATGTGGTATGAATTTCTTTACAGTCAGTGGAAACAGCCTGGATAAGAAATCTGTACTCACCATTCCTAAAGGATTATCAACCTTTTATATCTGATCACTTGAAAACACTAAACTTGCAAATTACTTCAAGTTCCCTTCCTTTCTGTGAGTCACCCAAGTATTTTTTTTTTAATGATAGTTTAACCTGTTGGTAAAAGAATGTCACCTACACAGGGGAAAATTCTCCCCCTGCTTCCTCTCAAGTAGTAGTTCCAGGCCCTGAGTTGTAAAAGCAGCAAACTGCAGTTTGTGAGGACAGGTGAGCTTTAAGAGGAGTTTCCTAACTGGGTGTTTTACTTTTCTTCATTGGTTTATGCCTCCTTTGTCTACCTTCAGTGGAATAGGTTTAGAAGATTTTAATGAAAGTAGTAGTGTAATCCAATCAAGAACTAATTTCTAAATATTTTTTAAAACCAGGTTTGAAAATGGTGTATTAGTGATAGCGGTCAAGTTAAATTTTATTTGCCCTTTCTGTCCTTAATGTGCCCAAGAAAACCTTTTACCGTTGAGGGCCCCCTCCAGGCGCCCATTTCAGGGCACAGACATTTCACCTTTATAAACTGGTAACTCTAACACTTAGAGATGCATCTTTGTTGCTATTGGATCTGAGCTCTAAGTGCTGTCTGGTACGCAGGCTATATGAATTCAGGGTTAAAGAATGGTGATATTGGGTTGTGTAATGTATTCTAAAGTATAGAGCTGAAGGAGATGAAGAACCACTGAGTAAATATTAGCTGTTTTAAGAATATGTGTTTATCCACAGCTTTCTGAGAAGTTATAAAGTCATAGTGTGCAGGAATTGCAGGTGAGAGCTGTGGAGGGAGAGACCTCCTGCCGTATGGGGACAGATGAAGAAATCCTGCGGAAACTCTGACTCGCTAAACTAAAAAAAAAAAAAAAATTAAAAAAAATCCTCTGCTCTGGCAAACTGTAGTAATTTTCTGACACTGTGGGAAGTATAAACTGAGTTTTCTACTGAGCTTAATAACTTTCATTATTATTCCAGTAATTTTGTAATTAAAAGCTTCCTTGGAGTGTTCAAGAAATTGATCTGGTACAAAAATACTTGTGCATATGTGATGTGACAGTTGCTTTTTTTCCTGTTATTTATTTTAATTGACATTATTTCACATCTCATCTTACCTCTACATGCTCCTTTTCTTGACTGACCCTAAGACCTTGTCTGCTTGCCTTGAGATAAATCTTTCTTACCTAGATATTCATGGTTATGAATTGTTGCATGCTAGATCTCAGCAGTGTATTTACCAAATGAAATTACTTAGCATAGGCCTGGAGTGGATAAAACATAAACTGAAAGCTGTAATAGGGGTAGCTTTCCTCTTCTGAAGTGTAATCAAATCGCTTCCTGAATCTTAATAATACAGTGGTATCTTGTCAAAAGCTTCATGACTTAAAGAGAGTAAGGATAAATCAGAAAAGAGTAGTGGATTATGTACATTTCATAGCCCCTGTCTTATAGTGCCTTAGTCTGCCTTTTTCTGTGGAAATAAAGGGGCTTTTTCTTTTTACAAAATTTAAATAAAAATTGAACTGAAAAATTCCGTCCAATTTTGAAGGTGGCATGACTGATTTTATAGAGAGAAGAAGGTACTGCTACAGAAAGGATAAATCGTGATTTTGTAGAGAGAAGGTACTGCTACAGAAAGGATAAATCATGATTTTATTACTTTAGTACACTGCTAATACATTACAGTTTTTATCCATACCACCCTTTTGCTTTTCATATTTCTTCTCACAACATATATTTTGGCTGTGTCTTCTTTATGCGTTAAAAGCAGTTGATATATCAATGTGACGTATCTCTTTGACTTTTTGGTTTATGTTTTGTTTTGGGGATGAGTTTGTACACCATTTTCTGAATATAAGGTGAATTTGATGTATTTAAGTTTGGTCAGCAAGGGGTTTTATTACCCCCCTTCTCTTTTGCCCTTATCTCTTTCTTCTCCATAGTCTCTTTAAAATGTTTGGGTTTTTTACCTTACCAAAATTGCCTTTTTATTCTTTAATGTTGCTGGGTACTGATCAGTGGGGCATTGTGCATTTTTCGTCTCTTTGCACATCAGAAGCATCAATTGTGCAGCTCTCTGAATGCCTGTGCAGTTGCCCTTACACAACTTACCAAAAGAGAGAGCAAGAACATCTAATTGTTTTTCTGATTTTCTTATCTGTCCTATGTAAATATGGACATTTTCATTAAAGGGATAATTTATTGAGTGCTCTTTAAGGTAGAACACTCACAGGGCTTGTAAGGACCAATCTTTTTGTTGTGTTTTATCATTAAAAACTTCAACTTCTAATTTTTCACTCAGTTCTTTGGGTCCAAGGATTTACTTGGAAATAAATGCAGGCGTTCCTACTCTAGATCAAGATGCCTATATATAGTGTCACACGTGCATTCAATAAATAGAAATGGAGGTAACTATAATAAATGCATAGACTCTGATTAGAATGACAGCAGAGAAAATCAACCATAAGAAATATTAAGACTCCAAGCTGTAAGCTGTGTAATAAATTTCTATGTATTTAAATATAGTAATTTCTATATTTCTGTTACTGCTGGATTGCACTCATCCTACTGTGTACCTGAATTATAGTTTTAGTGTTATTTTGGAATTGTACTACTATTGTGGGCTAATCTGAAAGTAAGTGTTATGGGGAATGGTTATTTTTCCATTAGTAGCATGTAAGTTATAAATGGTCAGCTTTCAAATGTATTTAGTTGCTTTTCTAAATAAGTCTTGGACAAGAATTTAGCTTATAAAATATACCTTGATAAATACTGCATGATTTCAGAGCAATAGAGGTAAATCCACCAGTCTGGCATATTTTGTACTTAGGTCTCTGAAATCCCCTCTAGTCTTATTTTTGTGAGATGGAGAAACATGACACGACCTCTCCTCCACACCATATCCATGCTCCTTGTGAATTCAAGAATTCCATGCATTGTTTTGTTTAATGGAGAGCAGCCTGGCCTCATGCTTAACTGTTAATCCATATAACAACACAAAGCAACGAGAACCTCGGCGGTACAGACTTGAATTTGCCATAGCCTTAGGGCTTGCACTCAAGCTGTGCTTTGGGAAGTGTGTGATAACCAGGTTAAGCCATGATATATGGCCCCTGAGGGCTGTGCAGGGCCTGATGCAGGAGTCAGATCATATGTCATAGACTGCTACAATATCACCCTCAGCTTCTCAAGGTAGATTCAAGTTATTGTCCAAGTTCTTATTTATATGGCCTGTGTCTGCGGTTACGAAGGATTAACGCACAATCTGTTTGGAACGGATAAAATTTAGAGCAGTTGTATGTGTGGTCTTCTAATCGTATGAGTATTATTTAATTTATTATAACAACTCGGTATGCAAAGTAAAGTCAGGTTTAAAGCAAACATGTTTTTCTGGTTTGTCTAACTTATCTAAAATTAATGACATGAATTAGAGGCAAGTTATGATTCATGAACTTTTTAATTTTATGTGACATTACAGAAATATTGTGCACCCAGCAGCCATTGTAACATGTAAGGAAGAAGTCCTGGGGAGCATTCTTGAAAGCTTCTTAGGAACTTGTCTGAAATGAGTGTGAACCTGCTCTCAAGCAGCTGTTACATTCCAAGAATATCTACAGCCTACGTTGGTTTAATAGTTAGTTTATGAGGGTAATGCAGAAGTTTATACCAACTATACCTATTTAAGATATTCTGTGTGATTTTTCAAAAGGAGAAATATTGCAATTTGAAAATAAATTATTCATACCTAAGGAAAGTGAAGGCAACTGAACTGAAGAAAACTAAATAGACCAGATTAGATGGGGCCTGATCTAGTGACTGGCATCTCTGCCCATGGCAGAGAGGTTGGAACTACATGGTCTTAAAGGTCCCTTCCGACCCAAACCATTGTATGATTCTGTGGGGATAGCTGGTTTCTGCTGTTGCTATTCCACACAAGAAACTCTTGAAATATAGTTTCATCAAAGAATCAAAGGCAAAATACAAATCTTGAATGGATAAATCACTGACATTAATGATTGCATTAAATAAATTTGGGGACGAAAAAAAATTTCATAAAAAATATCATGTCTTACCTAGATTCAGTTAAACCCATTAGGAATATGGAGAGCCATATTCCTGAGTTTCTGAGTTTTAATTACTTAATCACAGAGTTAACACAAATCTTTGTGTTGTTAAACACAGCTGCTGGATTTTGGGTATATTCAGGACCTTGATATTTTTTGTTTATTTTAAAATGTTGTTCCAGACACAAACAGATGTGATGACATAAGTATGTCTAGAGAGTCTGTAACACTATTTACTTTACCAGCTTGCTGCAGAGATGCACCTTACTGTTAATGAGGGTGATTTATCTGCTCAGGAACACGCTGCATGAATAGTACTTTACAACATGGGTTACTATAGTAACATTTCAGTAGTTTTACACTCTTATCCCAGTATATCTTATTTTTCAAATGCTCTTTGTGAACATTTTTAAATTAGCTTATCGCTTGAAAACATTTGTGAAGGACTTTTTTACCTCAATATTTAATATGGTTGCTATGGCAACAATATATTTTTCTTGATATTTTACCTATGAAAAGATAGTGGCTATGTCTCAAGCAAATGACTTCATGTTTTAAAAAACAGTCAAGACCTGCATGAGGCATCATTTAAGTTACTTGTTTTGAGTAATGACTAGGCATTTTCTATGTTTATCAGAAGGTGTATACTCTTTAAGTAAAATGGGCAGAACAGCAATATTAAGAACAACCTACTATTTCCGTGGACTGAGAAATATAATAAAAAGTTGCAATAATTATTTTTAATGTGTATCAGGGTATTGAAAACTAAGCTTTTAGATCCCTTACCCTGAGAATTAATCACTACTAATTAATTGAATTTGTGAACTGGCAAAGCCTTATCTCCACCATCAAAGTCCATAAACAAATACTGGCATTCAGCTAAAATTTAGTTTCTTATACCAGTAAGTGGAACAAGAGTCTATTCTTTATAACTCTGCTAAGCAAAGTGGTTACTGAAACTTGCAATAATTCAAGTTTTATAAGTCTGTACAAAGAATATTTTATTAAAAAGAAGCATATAGCCAAGAGAGAAAATTTTATGAACAACAAAGATGTCTAGGAAGTAGAAGCAGTAACAGAGAGCTGTGTGTAAGATATGGCAAAAGTGGTGTAGTAAAAGTTGTTTACTACAAAACTCTGTTACTGCTTTGTATTGTTTTATTAATGGGCTGTGAGTTAAACATTTGCTTCTTTGGAAAATAAGTTCCAAATTGAATGACATGGAAAGCATAATGATTCAGGTTAAATCATTCATGGACCAATCTAGAGTTAGTAGGAATTTGGTGCAATGCTGTGATGTCACCCAAGGAGCAGCCCCATCAGTCTTTGCTAATTGGATAAGCTTGCAGGTGTTCTGGAAAGTATTGCTTTGGGTCTTCAGTAGTGGATCATTTTGTGCAAACCTTCCCCCAGTTTGGATGATCTCACAGTAAATGCTCAAGTTTTGGGTTTATTTTGGAAAAATGAACTAGCACTGTTTTTAAGGAAACTATATACTCTAAGATACAATTCTAGTTTTTGATCAATAATGTGCTACTGTTTTCTGATAATGAGTTTTGTACATGGAAAATCTGCCTGTGCCAGAACCAATAGGAAAGAGGTTTTAATGAAGGTGTAAAGCATCTTGGGCTCACTTCTGCATGATACTCATTTATCTGTAAAACAGTGCCTTTAATTGTATTCTTCCATCAGGAAAAGGGTATGCTTGCCTCAAGGATCGAGCACAAGGATCTTGGAGAGGTTCTGGTGTTAGTTTTACTTCAACTGGGTTCGAGAGTGTGTTATCAGAATGCGCATCTCTATCTCTGTTCAGATTTAACAGGCACAGCCAAGTGAACAAACACTTCAGCTCTGCCTATTTCTTTGAAAGTTGAAGCTTCTGCTTTATTTTGAAAGAGTAATAACGAAAAAGCTTTGTAGCTTTGGGGAGGTTAGGGTTTGTTATTTGGTTTGGGGTTCCCCCCCCCCTTTATACTTTAACACTTCTGGGGTCACTATAAGCATCTCAGGCCACAACACAGTCCCTGCTGTTCAATGTCAATCATTTAGAACCAAGAGGTCACTTGCAGATCACTCTGGAATCCCCATCTCTTCTAAACTTAAACGACTCAACTCTGTTCCTTGCAGAAAAAGAATGTAAAATAGTGAATTTCACCATGAACAGGTTTTATGCCTGAGCTAGAAGATGTAACTTTGGTTTGTCTGAAATATTTCCTGGACATTGACTGACCAGGTTTATAATCCCTGTTGAACATTTATCTCACAAGCAAGGGCCAGTTAAATCTGTTTATCTGTATAAGCTGTGTCAGCTCCCAGGGTATGACTGAGCAGACAAATACTTGATACTTTGATCCAAAGAACTGGTAAAAAGATTGTTCCATCATGTGTGACTTTGATTATATTTCAGTAAATGTCTGACTTCTAATCAAGTGTATTATAATATATGTTTGCTTCTGATATTCTGAGGGGGAAAAGAAATCACTTTTTCATATGGGGAAATGTGAATGTTTCAAGTGCAGTATAATAAGAATTTGTGTGGCAAACCTTTTTCATGGGGATTTGTCTTACCAAATATTTAACTAAATTGAGGTGAAATAGTGTTATTCAAGTGAACCGGATTTGTTAGAACAATTAAACTGCTTCAGAAAGATTTCTCTGCACTTTCTTTCCACATCAAGAGCAGATTTATTTGGGGACCCTTCAGCCAAGAGTGGGTTCGTTTTCTAGCGGTCACTAATAATCACTGGGCTACGTACCCCGCCCTGCAAGCTGGAAAAAGTAATTTAAAGTGTGTAAGTGCTCAATGACTGACAATTACTGACCATGTTTTGTTTAAAGGAAAGGGAAGATAAATAGGATAACACAGGAAAACTAACCCCGCTTTCCTAAATACAGAGATAATGTTGAGTCTTCACTGACCTCATTTTGACAGGCTGAACAACTGGCTGCTCTCTGCCCCCTCCAGTAACATTTCCTTTATAGACGAGCCCCTTCCAGCTCCGGGCTGTAGCGCTGCTGCTGGGCAATGAGACCTCCTGTAAGCCGAAGCTCACGATGGTGGGAACTACTGTTGTTTGCTCTGGAGTAATGTCTCTTAAGCAGCACTACACACACCACTGCTGCCCAAGAGAGGCTTTTATAAAGCCTCTTCTCTAAGGTTTCAAGCTGCGATTCATTAATGTGAGTGCTTACCCTGGGTGTATTTCAGTGGCCTTGCCAGGCCCTCGCAGTGCTTCATTTCCTCCCCTTTATGTCATGGGTGGTTCTTAACAGAAATAAGAGAAAATACACAGACCGGTATGTGTGGTTCAGGTTTCCCTCTTAGCTCTCGTGTTTTCTAACTCTCTCTGTGAGGACCTGGCATTGCTCTCCAGCTGGCTGGCTGGGGGACCGAGTGAGCAGGCTGGCTTGTATTCCAGTGACAGAGGGAGGCACTCATTCATGCACTGCAGGTACCGTTGACTCCACAGTATCGTTTTCGGAAAGAGAAAGCCTAGTGATTTAGAAAGATGACTTAACTGTAGAAAAAGCTAGAGGTACTGTTTAGAATAAAGTAAAACCCTTCTGTTCATGTGGAAATGGCGTTCAACAGTGATCACAAGCTTATTTTGTAGACCTTACAAGTTGTCCAAAAAAAAAAAAAAAAAGTCTCTGTAACACCACTTAGTATTCCTTAATCAAATTCATGTGATATATAACCTTACTGGTTATTTCCAAAGGCAACACTGTAAATGTCTTCTCTGCATGTCAGAACATTGACATGTGAGATGCCTTTGGGCTTTATGTAACTTAAACATTAAATGCATGTACAACAGAAAAAAACTGCATTGCCTTTGACTATGAAAAAGCAAAAATCTGTTGTGCTTTGCCATGGCTCCTGCACAGAATGGTTGTGCCACTGGCAGCCTGGTCACCAACTACACGTATGCCTGAGCTGCCCTGCCTGTGTCATCAGGAGCTCACATGGGCACATGTTTGTTAAATCACCCAGTGATCCATCTGATGTCTGGATAGGTTACAACTGCCCAGTAAAAGACAGCCTTCAATTAGGTTGGATTAAATTTAGTGTGAAGGTACATTCTTAATCTGTGTATTTGGCCTCAGCAAGAAGAATAATTGGTTTAATGATGCAATAAATAAAGTTTCCATGTGCTTATCTGTAGGTAAAACCTATGGTCTCTGTTCAGGCTTTGTGTTAGGCTCAGATTGAATCAAATTTGGGTGCACATGGCTTTTTGGAGATAAATACAAAATCTTCCTAGGGAGCTACTTTCACATTGATGAAATGCTGACTTTTGCTGTGAAAATATGTATTGAGATATGAGGAAAAATATTTCATATATGAAAAACAAAGCTCTGTGTTCAGTGCAGAACTGATGTGAAGTGTCAGCTAGTAGGGCTGCAAAGAAGTAAAAGCACATTTTAAAGTATCATGTTGGTTATCTGGAATCAAAATGGTTCATTCTATTATTCCCCTACTTTAAAAAAAGTTAAGACTACTGCTGCTTTGGCAGATGGAGTTGGTGAAAATAAAACTGCTTCCTTGTTTGTGTTTATGACTGTATTATATCTAGTTTTATCAGGAAATTATTTCCCTGGAAAACCGTATGTTGGTCAGCTGTGAAACTATTACATAAATCTTGAAAATATTTTGTTTGTAAAGTACAATATCCATATTCAGGGATTGCAACTAGAAAAAAAGAAGCCAGACTCTGAAGAGCATGGAAAATTCTGGACTCAGCACTTTTTGGCGGTTTAGGAGTGAACACAAGCACATCCAAAAAGCATAGACCCTTGTCTGCCTGTAGCAGTGGTCTTTTCCAAATTAGTGTGTGAGTCCTGAATGAACATGTTTTTAGTACTTTGCTTCTGGTCAGAAGAGAAAATAACACACGTTCTGCTGTAAGAAGTGTGATTCAGAAGTGGACAGGCATTGCAGGAGGGTGAATTCAGTGCAGAGGTGAAATATATTGTTTTTCCCTTTATCTGTTTTTCTGGGTTTTTTCCTTCCTGCACAAGTTTGTTGTCTTACTGTGCACAAGCTTGTTGCTACAGCAGGGAAGAGAGCAGCGAGGCAGCTCCGGAGTTGCTTCACCATCTGTTTCTCAGCTCTTTGTTCAAAATCCCTGATCAGAAACTCTGAAACCATGTTGTCTTCTGTCACAGGTGAGGATGTTGAGGTCTTTCCTAATATGTCACTATTGCTTTACTTCTAATATGTTTGCCATTTTTGTCCGTGAATGATTCCTCTGTAGAAAACAGAAATTCATCAGCACAAACTGCATAAGAATGAACAAGGGTTGCATGAAGTCTGAGTAAAAATCAAATTGATGTGTATTTGTTCTAAATTTCTGCTATGGTCAGTAGTGTCATATTTCATGTTTTATGAAGAAAAGGGCTTGGACCTGTTAAAAACAGTGTTTGTATTTAACCTGTTTGACCAATCTCAAAAAAACCCCCATGAGCGACTTCTGACAAATAAAAATTGTTAAACTTCATACTTTAATATAATGCATCAACTTTGGCTTCAGTTTGCCTTACATATTTAGGCATTTCTTTAGGAGTTCTTTATTATCTTCAGGCTTTTCCTTTTCACATCTTGGAATAATCCTTTGTATGCAATGGAAGATGGAAAGTTTTGCAATCTGTCTGTAAGGGAACGTGCAAGGACAGCAGGCTGATGTGGCAGCTCAATACATGGAGATGAAAGTAAACAAAATCCTACTAGAAGGGACTCCATTGTTGGACAGTCTGAAGCGGGACACAGGTGTTCAAAGCCACAGTGACAAGAACCTATAGAGACTCTTTCCCAGTTCCTGTTGATTAGATGTCATATGATTTTATGGAAAAAATTGCAGTAATCTGTTGCAGAGTTCTGATGTCATTGTAATGCTGATTATTGAAACATGGCAAGGATGGCATCAGGTGCTTTAAAAGGGTCAGAGGCGTCCTTTTGTGCGCAATAGTCATGATTAAAAAAAAAAAGATATGTTCCTTTTTCAGCAAGGAGATTTCTACTTACAAACCTGCATTGCATAAGAAATGATGAGAAGTGGGAGGTACATCTGTTCTGTTGTGCTTTGTTTGCTCGAGTCTATTTAAGTTATGTTTGTTGTATTCTTACTCTGTGTCTTGAGAACTGAGGCATAAATTGAGCTGACTGTATTATCCTTTAAAATGCTGTGAAAGGAGATGTAAAATAAATTCAGGTGTCATTGGGAGAGCAAGAGATATTAGAGATGAAAAGCTGGCACCTTTTGTACAGCGCTGAATTCCATGGAAATAATCAGTTTCCCTGATAAAGTTTATAAGCAAGAAAGGAAATTAAACACAAACCTATTCAATGTTATGGGCCTTTATTAAAATCACAGTTTCTGCACATGTTGAGGGGAGCTATTTAGCTAAATAGAGTAGTAAACAAGTAGCGCAGAAGTCTAAAGGCTATTTAGGGTGTATATATTTAATTTTGGGGTGAAAGAGGGTAAGAAGAAACTCTGGCAGACAAAATGCTTTATTCTTTGATATACGTTGCCTTCTGCTATTTAATTCTGTTCTGCTGGTGTGTTAGGTTGAGTCTGCTTTGCTGTTGTCAGAATATGCCAGTTATTTCATTAACTGACCTTATTAAATGCCTGAAGACATCCTGTGTCACTTAATGTAGTCAAACATGGCAAAGCTCTCGTATAGCTGTATAAAGCAAGTGTAGTTAAGAAAAATATTTGCATCCTATAATTGTTGGAGAACATTAGAACAAAGCTTTTGAAGAGAACACACACTGCTAGTTATTGTTCTAGAGATCTGAAGTGCAGCTCTGAAGCTGAAGGACTATGTAGCCTTATGAAAAGTGAGGCAAAAATAAATGTGGTTGGTTTTATAGTCTTGTACACATATAAAAATTCAGCTTTGTTTAAAACTAATGTTCTTCAGCTGCCAATTTTTTTATTTAGTTGCCTGAATTCTATGAATATTAGTGGATCATGAACTTAAATCTACTTAAAAATCAAAGCTTTTATTTAAAATCCAGCTATGTAGGCTAAAGTCCAAAAAGAACCACAGCGTTCTGGACTGGGTTGTTTCAGCCTTCTGTCATTCCAAGGTAGCAGAAATAAAATTTCCTGTGGTTCACCTAAGAACAAGCTAATTGACATCCTTGCCTTCTTAACAAGTGGTTTATGCATAATATCAGCAGAACAGAAGTCGGGTGCACACAGAGCTTACTGACCATGTGCTCACTGTAGAGGAACTTTAAAGAGATTTTTAAAAATTTTTTCTCCCTATTGGTGCATCTTAATCATGTTCTGCAAGAGCAGAAATGAGCACATAGAATTAGGAGAAGTCCCTAGAGCATACAGAGAACTATTTGAAGACTAGTTTATCTTTCTTGCATATTGGCATTCTGCATATAGAATTTTCAGGAACTGATATGACAAATGGTGTACTTCCATGTGTGTAAAAGAATAATTGTGTCAGAGAGGGAGCAGGAAATGGGTACACACAGAATTGCAAAACATGATCACCATGATAGAGAGTGTTCTCACCACAGTTGTTTAATTAACACAAGAGGGAATCCTTGGAAAGACAGATGAACATACCAGTTTTGATATGGATATTTCTTCCTTATGGTCACAATAATGACTGAAAAAAATGCAGTAATACACTAGTGGGCTTCAAACCAAAATATAATGGAACTGGAAGTTAGAAAATTGGGTTGTGTTATGAAGAATTATCACATTTTCTCCATTTCTTCAGTTTGGCTCAGTTGGAAAGGAATTAGATTTTACTAATTCTGAGTAACTGGAGTCAATCCTCACTTCTTGCTCAAGGCTCCTTAGTTAATTCACTTGGGTAAATTCACCCCAGTAAACAAAACACAAAACCTTGTTTGCTTATTAAAAGCAAGCCCTGAAGTGGTCAGGCATGTTGGATGAGGTGTTTGTTGTAGATCATTTTGAGCTAAACTATTCTATTGCCTCTCTCTTTGAAGGTCAGTAATGAAGCAGGTACTGAACACAGACCCTGCTGGCCTTCTATACAGGTGCACTTCTCCCAAAGGTTAATGATCTTTGATCAGTGATTAAACTACAGCTCAAATGGAAGGGTTCGGCACTGCTTGGAAAACACAGACTGGCTTTAAAAAAAAAAGAAAAAAAAAGACAACCAATTTGGTGCAAGAGGACCATTGTTCTGGGAATACAGCCTTCCAATATGGTATTCTGCACAAGCTTAGTTTATGTTGCTAAATCTGTATTTGAAAGAGAATAGCTGATATTGTAAAAGCATTGAAGAAACTGGGTGGATGATATGAAACAGATAAGGTACTGACAACTCTTCTCATTATTAATATTTAAGGATTTTACCTGGGACAATTTCCTCTTGCTTGTTGAGACCATTACACTCAACAGAGCTGTTGGATAACATATGGGAGTAATGTTTTCCTCCATTTAGCTTTCTCTGACTTCATACCTTTGCATAAAGGAGAGGTGTCACAAAACAAAATAATTTTGTGGCAAACTTCATGTTTAGCCCAGAATTGTTATTGTACAATGTATGTAAAAATTAACATAACAGTTAATAATGGCAGAGCCAACTTAGTTGTCTGGAACATCTCATAGAGAATTTCTGTTGGGAGCTACATTTCCACAAACAAGAATAATGTCTACGTCTGTTTTCACAGCCTTCCTGCTGCTCTGTGCCAGTGCCATACAGACTAAAGTGAATCTCATTGTTCAGATTCACACATTTCTTCCAATAAATTTGAACAGTGCATTTACTTCTCTTCCTGTGATTGAATTGTTGAATATTTCTTAAATCTGTGTCAGGTCGCCTCTTCACTGTCAACTACCCACTGACAAAGTGGTTCATTTCCATTTGCATTTTGTCTCTTACGCCTATTCTGCCTTGTTCCCTTATTGTTGGCTGCTTATCTGTTGTGACTGAATCTTGTATCATTTCTCAGCAATACTCAGTTCTCTCCCAGACTCTCCATTCTTTAAGAAAGTTTATAGCAATACTGAATACGATGATGTCATCTTGGGTCATGCTCTTCTTTTCATGTTACTATTTTTGTACTTGTCCTCTGATCCTGTATTGATTGCTTTTATAGGATCTGGGTTTTTTCTTTTTGGAAAAAAAAATTGCTACCTTTTCTAGTCTTGCTTTCTCATTTTTAACACTAGCAAGTAAACCTTTTATGGTATACTCATGCATTTTCTGAGGCAAGAAAATTTGAATAAAATAAAACTTGAACTAGTTGCTACATTCTTCTGTCATCTCCCATCCTCCACAAGGTTACTTTGCTACTTGCTTTTTGTTCTCCACTTCTCACTTGTTTGTTCCCTGTCTGCTACCTATATTTGCCTATCTACATTGTAAAGATGTCTTTGCTGTCCCGGGGCTACATTCAGGTCCCACTCTGTTGTACATAGCATTTCAAAATGAAATATTAGTTTTTATGTATACTACAAAATATTTCTGCGTAAGCCACAGTTTCCTTTCTACGTAGCCTGTAACCAGCACTCTGGTAACTGGGTTTTATATTCTGCAATTAGTAAATGTAAATTCATCATCCTGGTTTGTTGTTCTACTATGTCTCTTATTTCCTCTCTTTAGATTACTCTGTGTGGCCAGACTTTCCACACATTATTACCCCTCAGCACAGTCCCGCAGCTTCTTCTTTGTGCCTCCACATGCGCTGCACTTGCTGAACTCAATCACGAAGTCATTGTCGCTGCTGACCTCAGCAGCACACTTGGTATCCAAAAAGGCCTTCTGAGTTTTGTTTGGAATCTAAGGCAAAATTTAAAGTAAACCTGTCCTTATGTTTAATGTTTTCTTGACATTATTTGTGGTTAGCCTTTTTTCAGAAGTTATATGGCAAATAAGCTTCAATTTGCCAAATGTCACTCCTGGCCTGTCTGATTGAACTCTAGCAAATATTTGTCCAATTTACAGTTTTACTTCTGCCAGAGGTGAATAGAACTTAACTGGTGCAGAGATGAAAATTCGGGTGTGTTCGTGTTCTTAAAAAAGCTACAGGTTGTCAAATGAGGTGTGTTAACCTACTCCATGTGCATACTACTTGCTCAGTGCCAATACAAAATAAATTGGGTTTACTTAAAGCATCAGGAAAAGGCTGTGGTGATGATCATGAGAACTTTCAACAGCAGCAGCCTAGTTTCTCACCAGCTTTGAGGGTAAACCCTGCTTTGAGAAGAGACTGTGCTAGATGATCTCCAAGTCTAGGATCATGATCTTAATGTTTGACTTGCTTCCTTCTCCAGGATCCTGAAGTCATCAGTCCTGTGGACATTTTGTCAGAATCTCCTCCAGCGAAACACCACCAGCAATGTCCTGGCACTCAGCCATAACGAGACCAGTCATCTCAAAGAGGTATTTTCTAACTATCCATTTAAGTGCATGTAACTATCACTAATATTGACGTGTTCTTTGGGCTGCATCACAGGTGATATAAGTGTAAGGAAGTACAGACCTCACCTAAACTTACACATTTGTTTGTTATGTTTGTTTAAAATGGCTTGTGCCTCCACATATTCCTGCAAACTGTTCTCATCTTACTCCCTCAATATGCAGAGTTTAGAAATAATCCCTGTGGACTGGTGGTTTTGGTACTAGTTCATGAGACAGTCCCCAGATTCCATGAACTGATATGAACGTAGCACAGAAATGTACCCAATAATTAGGAAAGCCTCACCTTGCAGAGAATTCTATTCTTGTTTTTTATAAATGTTGGGTGTATCATTGTCAGGCAATTTCAATAACATACTGGAGATGGTGTAGCAACTTTTTACCAGAGCATTGTGTTTCTATGTTTGTGTATTCAAATATATCATTCCTTTGGCGATTGAACTATTACTGACCTTGAGCAAAGATATATGCATGATTAGTCTGTGCTAATAAAACTTTAGTTATCATGAAACCACAGCTTGAAGGATGTAGCAGAGGTTACTGAAATGCACAAATACAGAATGATAGCATGGGTCTTGAAAGTACAAACACGGCACGGTACTAAAGGTATCAGAGCTATAAATAACTCATCAATGGGCATTAAATTAGTGCAGCCTCGAGAGACATTAAGACCAGCTTTAGAGATAGCAGAGAAAACATTAAAATACATATCTATATACAGTCAATGGAATTGTGAGCCCATGAGGAGGGAGGTAGGAAGTGCTCTGTGTTAAAAATAATGCTAAAACTGACCCCTTGTACACCCAAGAGCAAGGTGGAATAGATGATGGACATCATACTCCTGACAAAGAACATGGGATGCTAACAAATTGTTGTCCCTCTTTCTCCTTGAGGGAACCCAACACCATAAGCTGTGAACCTAGAGGAGTACAGAAAGAAGAGCAAAGAAAGGATTGTAGAAACCTGGAGTTGGCAATGAAATCTCAGGGAAAGAAATGTGTATCAGAAAATTTGTAAAAGTCAGGTTTAACTGTCTTTATTAGGAACAAGTTGTGTAACTGAACTAATAATGATCTTCAGTTGAACTTGTAAAGCTTTAATTAGACTAATAATAGATTCCTACCTTCACTTAGAAGGTATGTTTCTTTAGCCTCCATAATTTACATGGGGTAATTACATGGTAATTTACATGGGGTGTTTGGTATGACACCATGTGCCCCTGAGGCTTGAATGTTAATTTTGGAAGCAGTAATGCATGATAAAGATATCAGCTGTCACAACGGTTCTTTAGCCCAAGTTCTGTAAAAGTTTTTAGACACCTATTTCCAACAGCATCTCTGAGATGTGGCTGTCTTTCAAAGTACTCAAAAAGTTTTCCCCAGGGTGAACAATGAAAGAAGTGAAGAATTTCTTTTAAATCCTTTGTACCGCAGGATGGGATCTTGCTGCAGCAGTCCCTCACTGGGGAGAGCGTGTGCATGCTAAATATTTCTCATTAAAGCAAGGTGATCAGTTTTGTTATGATGCTCTATCCCCAGGAGCATTTGTTCACGTGTATTCAATTAGGTCTTGATAAACAGACATGGCTGGGTTTTGAACTGGATTGCATTCACAGTAAATACAATAATTTCTGTTAGGCTCATGTAGTGGCAGAGACCATTTTGACAAGCCTAGTGTTAGTTACTAGGAAGCTGTGGAAAGTTCTATCCAAATTGCAGTTTCAGGGGGACAATGCAGTACTGAATGACAACTGGCATTTAGGATGTGCCCTAAAGCATTATTTTAAAGAATCGTGCCTTAAGATGAAATAAGAATTTTTAAATTAGGATTATCTGAAATCCTTTCATCCAGTAGTGATTACCCTGCCACTCAAGTGGACATTTCCTGATCCAGGGTTCTGTACTTAGGGAAAGGTAGGCAAGCAGTTCAAGCAGTTTGTTGATAGTAAAAGGTCTGCATTCAGAGCTGCAAAATCCTAAACGAGTAACTTGAGTCAAGTGATGTAGTTTTTCATCTGGTAAGGAACTGGCTTTTAAATTATAGAAATTCTAGTTCTACCTGACTTCTAAGTCGTTGTGATTTAGGTGACTTCTTAAGTAACTATTCTAAAAGAAGATGAATCATTGCAAAATTATTTATCATCTATTCTAACCCTGCTCAACACAGGTTTCTCAGACCCTCATGTGTTAGCCTTTAAGCATCTCCAAACAGAGATTTCACAGCCTTACTGAAATCCAGTGTTTGACTGCTCCCATTCCTCTCAGCCCCCTAACTTTTTGGCCTTTCAGTGGATTTTCTGCAGCATTTCAATGCCTATCTTGTTTCAGGCAGCCCTAAGGTGAACTTAGTTCTACAGACGAGGCTTTATGAGTGCAGAGTAGGGAAGAGTAACTTTTCCCCTAAGCCTACTGCTTTGTTCAGCAGACTTATTAATGCAACCCAGTGTGTAGTTGACCTTCATTGTCTCAAGGACAGAGTTTTGACTCACTTTCAACTTGTCTACCATGGAAAAATTTCTTGTCAGTTATACAGTCTTACTGCTGATGTATTTTTACACTTACCTATCTCAATAACCATTCTTTTTCTGCTTAAAAAGAAAAAAGCAGGTGCATTGACTTCTATTTATTTCAGAAAGGAAAATTGCAATTAGAATTACCTGTATCAGTTGCTAACGCAGCAGTTTTTCTATTATTTAGAAACTAATTAATAAAATTCTCTTATCCTGTAAAGGGTGTAAGGTAAACATAATATAACTAAAATCAGTGTAGGTTTTCAAAATAGTTTTAATGTAGATATGTCACAACGTGAGTTCAGTATTTTTTGCAGGAAGAAATATATTTCTCGAATTACAATCCATGCTGCAATATGAAACAAAATTATGATTAATATAAATAATACAAAAATTGAAAAAGGTATTAGAAATACTTAAAAATAGAAACTTTTTGCTTCCTGTTTTTTTCTCCTTTTTCATTTTTATAATCAACAAGGTACTAGACTAATGCCATATAAGACAAAAATAATTTCCTGAGAAGAATATGCTCTCACTTTTTCTAGAGTATGATGCAGTAGAGAGAAGCCTGCAACAAAGTTTGTGTTTCAGGGTAATAGTATAGGTTATAACTGAGTGCCTAGTCTGATAAAATCCTAGTTGCCCCTTGGGCAAATCATCTGCTTGGTACAACATGACTTCCTTTAGAATAAAACAAAGGTATAGTTTGAGATGGAGAGCTAGGAAAACATGGCATAAATTGCTCAGAATGTAGATATTATTTAAAACTAGGAGCCAACATGGTATTTATTGTTTTTGAAAGCTGAAGCAATCTCACGTGTTTTAAAAATTCTGCGCTTTGTAGTCTTAGCAGCATGTAAATCAAGAACAAATGGTGGCTTTATAAGTAGCTGAGGATTAAGTTTTGTCTTCAGTATTAACCTAGAAAAGTTCTGTGAATTTATTTGTTGAAGTTATTTTTGAAATACAAGCTTTAACTGAAATGTTACTTCTTCTGTCCCCTATGCAAATGTCAGGGGTTTAATTTGAGAGGCTGAACTTGTAAAGTTTGTGCTGTGTGATTTTTTTCCTATCTCAGATTTTCTCAGCACATATCGTTTGAGCATGAAGAATACTCTCCAAGAATTTATATGATTAAATTTGTACCAGTGTGGAAAGAATCACAAGTTGTATATAAGCGAAGTCTCTGCTTTCCATCTTCATAAGTCAATCCCATTATGTATATAAGAAATACCTAAATAAGAAGAAACTTGTAATGTTCAATAGATTCTGTTGTAGTATTAATCCATTTATGATGCTTTTGCCATCTGCAGAACGTATGTATTTGAATTCAGAGAGTCAGGCTGCAAAATAAGATTTACTATGTTTCAGTGTCAGTTGGAAAACTTTGGGATAGTGGAACTATGGTGTCAGTGTAACCAAGGACAAATACAAATTGATTAAAGAAGAAGAAATAGATTTAAAAGTCTCCAGAACCCTACAGAACTAAGAAAGGAAGCAAAAATAAACATTTTTTTCCTCAGGTGCTGAATCTTTCTGCTGCTTTGATTTTTCATATGTATAATTCTTGGAGTTTATTTTACCCTTGGTGATTCTTACAGAGATTTTTGTTACTGGAATAAAGCCCTATAAAGTTTGGTCATTAAAGCAAGACTGCAAAAGCCTGTATAGCATTTCTCTCTTAGGAGAACTGTAATGATAAATCAGAAAAGGTAAAAATAAGCATTGGTAGCAAAGCAGTCCTCAGAAAATACATAGCCTGTTCATTTCTTTAATTTTCCAGTTTTAAAATGATGCCTGTAAAACACAATGAAGATTAATATTTGGGCCCATTTCTGACATTTGTTGTAACTTGAATAGCAATCTGTGTAACTTGATCTCATGGAAAATCTCTGGAGGGAAGAGCATCGGTCACACCAGCACAGAGGACAGGGAATAAAAATAAATAAAGTTTTCTGGAATAAATTTTGGACTTCTTTGGAACAGACTGGCTCTGTCCTTGAAGAGTATGGCAAATGAAATCTGTGAAGACAAATTGTTCTGCGACTTGATAGATGCAGCATCACTGGGAAAGACAGAACATGTTTCTGCCAGGCATGTTTGGGAATAGGGACTTGAATATTTTCATTCATCTTGTCATAGCTTATTGCTGCTAGCTTCCACAACAAAGATGGATCTTCTTTTGTAGCAGTGAATGAATATGCTTCCTAAAGAAGGCTTTGACAATCTACCTTTTTCACATTCAGTTATTTTTTACATCTTTCGTTCTTGCTAGAATTAAGTAACTCATTATGTAATAGCATTGGATTAACTTTAAAAGAATGCTGTACCATTGTATATTACATTCAAACCACTGTTAAATTCATTAGATGGCTTTCTCTTTCAGAAATAGAAAGGTATCCCTGTTTAAGGCTCAGGTTATTCAACAATGAGGTCCACAAGCATGGTGGTGACTTCTGCTGGATTATTAAGGTCAAAATGCTAGTTCTTCAGAACTGAGAAATCTCCAGTGACATTTCCTTCTCCTTTCAGGTTTCAGGAGCTCTATCTCACTGTATGCATTTAGTATTTACATCTTGGAAAAGTGGAATGAGTCACCATCTGCTAGCACTGTTCTGGGGTCCAGGGGGAAGAAAAAGCAGGGTGTGATACTGATCCTGAGATTGACCAAGAGTTATTTGTCATTGCTCTGAAAGTATGAGCTGGAATGGAGAATCAGAAACAATGCTCATTAACCACAGAGAGGTGCAGAAATGACTGGGTGAGAGGAGTGAATTCACTTACAAATACATGCCAGGCTTTACCTTGGGACTCATGATTCCAAAACCAGTTCACCACATGAGGGTTCTCAAAAATAATTATTTCTTCCTTATGAAAGAGTTTGTGTCACATCTGCTTTAGACTGAGCAGCATAAATGGGCATTAAAAAACCCATCTTAAGTTCTCTCTAATTTTTTGAACATGACATCCGTTTATTTCTTTATGAGCAAATATTCATAGCAGTGAACAAATTCTTTTCATAATCAAGGGGAAAAAAGACTCTTGAGACTCTTCCTCTTCAGCACCAGGAAGAAAAATGTTTTCAAAATAGCTATAAACAGGAATTGCAAGTGTCTTCAGCTGTTCACTCCCTGTTGCTTTTCAGGCAGCTTTTCATCACTGTCTGTGAGCTTGGGCTATGTATGTTGCTGCAGGGACTCACAAGTTCTCAGCAGTCCAGGATTAAATGTATCTAATTGCTTAATATGTATGCATTCAGTAATGAATAATTGCTCAAATGGTTTCTTTCAGTGAACGAGTGGCTGACGTTTTTCTGGCGTTTTTTAAGAGCTTGAGTTAATTGAACTCCAAATGAGAAGCTTCATTCTGAACCTCTGAAGCCAGTGGCATTTTTGTCTTGATCTCAGGACGGAAGGCGTGAGGCCACATGGGCACAATTTGGGAATTCCTTATCAGTATGTCTGGTACTCCTGAGGGACTATTATGAATGGGATTAAAAATCTGAACAGAATTACAGTCACAAAATTGGTGCTACGGCTGCTGCAGCTGAAAGTAATTTTTTGCACAACAGGAGTTTGTTGCTATGAAAGTGTCAAGGATCTCTGCCTGAAGGGGAATGAGTAATAAGTGCTGGAAAAAGTAGGCCCAGATCTGTACACATCCTGAAATCTCAGTTCTCAGAAAGGCCCTTCATTATATTTACAAGTGTATGTGTTTGGATGCATGCATTTAATATATACATTAATGCAGTGAAATTAATGAAAACACATAACAATTTAAAAAGGAGCAGGTGGCTTTGTAGTACAGAATCAGTTTGACAAGAAAGAAAAGAGAGAGAAGGGAAGAGGCAGATGTGCAGCAAAGTGTAGACCCAGGTCATTTCCATTATAGACGTTTACTTTTTAACAGACGGTGAGTAGGATTTTTGTTGAAAACATGCAGCAAGGTTTTTAATTGACTGGCTGTAGATTAATGAAATTCAAAGGAGAGTAGAAGGCTTAATGTAGATGAGTAAAAGAGCTATACCAGTAATTGATTCTTTTCTTCACTATTGAACTTGATTAAAAAAACCACCTTGATTTAAATCACAATTTAAAATTATCTTTCCCCCTATAACTTTGTTTCTAAGTAGAAGAAAACACAAGCTTCAGAATTCTACATGTGTAAGGTTTGATCCTAATTAAATTTTTGAGACACACTAAAGACATAAGTGCAAACAAAAATGGTTGTTTGGACAACTTTGTTTTGAAAACAGAAGTTAAATATATACAGCAATACTCAATTTGCCAATAATTTCTCAGTTCTTCATCTTACAAATTAAATAATCCTCACAGCAAACCCCCTGAGGTTTTCTGATGGTTTGTTTTACCAAACGGTATATTGGAGAAGGAATTTCTTGCAAGTTATACTGATGATGGATCTGAAACAGTGCATCGTTAAAGAGCCTAAAGATATGTAGGAGGACTGTGATGTCCTCCTCACTGAACATTAGCAGATCAATAAAAAGGAGAAATGGAGCAGCAGTTCTATACTTCTGAGTGTGAAATACGGGATTATTTGGTTTATGACCCTATTTTTACTGCTGCGATCTCCCTTGAGGTCACAACTGCTGGTTTGGGAAGCGCTGAACGGGAGTGAAGTGTTAGCCAGGAGGTGCAGAACTGAGGCTTGACAGCAGGCAGAGCTGCCTTCCAGCAGGGACAATTCCCACACTGGCTCCCTGGTGCACGGAAGGTGTTCGCTGTTGTCTTGCTTTGATGTGAGAAGGAGCTGTGATGAGGTACCCTCGTGGTCTCTGGTTAGCCTGCTTTTGAGATCATTTAAAGGAGAAGTATAAACTCAAACAACTCTACCCCCATGTTACCTTCTGTGTGGAGTCATTTGACAAGTTAGTTTCCTGGGTTTGTTCACATTTGCTTATTATTGCCTAATTATGATTGAAATTAACTCTTACTAAGTCTGTGTTTTCCCTGAATAAGACTGCGTTTATGGCACTTTGTGCAAAGCTTTAGGTTCTGAACTAGCCTGCAGTGCTGATTCCTGTTATTATGGCACAGTAGGCTGTCAGCCTGTGATGGATGCTGCCTAATCAGCTCCTGGCTGCAACAGCTGAAGATCACACTTGTGCCAAGGAGGAAAATAAAGGCTAGTTAAAAATGTGCACTGGTAGTATTATTAGTAGTGACAAGGATTGTCTACTAGGGCCCTGTGAAAGGAAGGAAAACTGCAGTCCCTTCAGTTATTTTAGGAGGTTGTCCCTGTGGATGCTAAACAAACTGATAGAAATGAAAATAGTAAGTGTTCAAACACACACATGTATACATTATTTGTAGTTTATGTTCATGAATTTTTATTTTTCTTGTATTTCAGAAGTTTCTTATAATAAGAGCAACTGAGATTAACAATTTTTTTTAGTAATTGTTCCTAATTTTCATGAAAAATATCTCTTTGTGCTGAATATAGGAGTCATTAAACATGTTACACATTGGAATACTTTGGGGTTGAAGGCTGTTCTGAAGGTTGTCTCAGAGGTTCTGTGATGGTTATAAATTTTGTTTTCATTTTTAAAAGTCATTGTACATTTGACTTCTCAGGCTTGTGTTAAAAATTAACTAATGTTTGAAAAATGAAATAAAGCAGACTAGGGTTGAATTTTAGAAAGATAGGGAGATCATATGTTAAAACATCAAGTTAGTGTGAGAAGTATTAAAAAGGCAGACATAAATATAGATCATAGGAAGAACAATGCTAGAGTGAAGCCATGGGGAATTAATTGTAGGTTACTTTATTCCATACTTGTGAAAAATCTTAATTATCTTCATTTCTACATATTCCATGGTTCCATTCAGATGTTTGTGTATGTCTATTAGGGACATCATAGTTCTGCTTTAAGTAGAGGAAATAGTACTATTCTGAATATCAGTCTTCTGTAATTTTTGACAAATTGTGGCTATTGCTTAGTGAGTAATATCTTGTGATTACCTTTATCTCTTAAGAGACTGGACTATGACTGACTCTCATAGAAACCACTACTCCACAGATAAATGTTTAATTATTATTTGGAATTATTTAGAATCCCCAGATGAAAGATGTGGGAAGTGAAGTGTGGCAACATGCTGTAGAATGCCATTAATTTACAGTAATTGACATATCCAGTGCAATCACTGAATTTTATGATGCAGTCAATAAGGAGCGAATCATGCTTATTTGCAGTCACAAGGCTTAGACTGTCTCACTTATTGCAGCAGCTGTGATTCATTTCCTCTACACAGGGAGTGGAAAATGGTTTCCTGGGACAGGGAAAGGGTCAGACAGTGTCAGAGTCACTTTTTCACATAGACTTATGTGAGGAGCATCAGAAGTATGCACAACATTACCTAGGAGACTTCTCTTTGATTTCTTCATATTTTATTCCTTCTATTTGAAGAATATATTAACTAATTTAATGCTATAGAATGAAATAAACTAATAGAAAGCTGAGGAAGACTACTAGATCATGGTCAGCTTGTGTTTCTGCCTTTTGGCTGTAGATTGTCCTTAAAAATATTATTGTGGGGGAAAACCTGACTCCTGTCTCAAGTGGGGCATAAAGGAGGAATAGAGACATTTCTTCCTTTTGTAAATCTGCTGTGATAAAATGGAAGTAGAAAACTTTTGTTTCAATGACTTTCTATAGATAATTGTTTAATTACATATTTTCTTCTCTTTGTTGAACCCAGAGACTTTCTCTAGATCTTGGATGTAATTGTTGATTCTGTAAATATGTTTGGAAGACCTTTCTGTATTTTACTCTCTGATCACAATAACAAGAGATATATAAGCTCTTTTTAATTATGAAATAAATCCAAGATAGCAATAGAGACTAATAGATCAGTAGTCTAAGCTGATAAATTGCTTTTTGCAATCTTTATATCAACTATTTTCTGTTTCAGCCCAGGGTTATATGAGCAGAGCTGTACACATGATAAGATCTCTAACACGGTTTATTTAAATCAAGCGATCCACAATGATGGAAACACACCCCAGCACTGGATTAGTCAATCTGTTGTAACTGAGTAGTACATCACTATTAAGGTTCATAATGGTTTTTGTGAACTCTGTAGCTTCTCATCTAAATGAGGTTTTACGGGATTTATATGTCTTTAATGCTAACTGTTCAAGACTTGTAGATGTTGGAATCAAATTTAAGTGCCAGGCTCAAATGATTTCAGATGTTAGTGTTGTTATTGGCTTTTCCCAAATGTCATCAAAATAGATGAGCATAGTAATAAATACCTCAAATTTTGTAATATGTAAATAGTTGGAAAGCAGAGATTTTTCAACTTTTCCGTTTTTTCAAATGGTAGATGATTTGATAACTGAGGTTGTCATGAGTATGAAAATACAATAATGTACAGTGATTTGTGAAACAAGGAGGGAATAAATACTCACACTAAACAGGGAAAGTACGTACTCTGTCATCTGAAATACTGCATTCATGCGGTAGTTCATTGCTGTACTAAATACTGTTTAATCAAAGTGTATTTGTCTGATTAAATTAGCATGTAATGATATCTAAGCAATTTAAGAATATACATCAAAAGACCTGTTTCTAGTGATGGAGTGGCAAGCCCTTCACTCTGTGATGTACCTTGTGTAAAACACTGACACACTCAGTGTAAAGCACAAGCCAGGCCTCTGGGCAGTGTCCTGGCTGGGCTCTGCCCAAGCCGTGCCCAGCACAGCTCACAGAGATGCTGCGGTGTAGGGGGCTTAGAGCAGCGTGGGAGGTCTTTTGTGGTTGTGATTTTTTTTCTTTGACTGCTAGAGTGACAAATTTGTATTATTTTGATCACGATTGCAATAACTGAAATGTTTGCAACTTTCTGCTGAGCATGGCTCTGCAAGGGGCATCAGAAAACTATGAGAGCACCAGATGTGCCATGTGACGCTGGCTTTGGGCCCTCCAGGAGCCAAGGTGCACAGAAGTGATCAGCTCATCAATGGCCCTGCTGGCTGCAGCACCTGTCATAACACAGGGATAAAAGAAACCAGTGTGTTCTCAATTGTTTTAAAAGTATGACTTTAAATGGCGTGTACTGAATGAGACATTCATTAGTATATATTGATGGTGAGCCATAGTCCTGTGTCATGAGGATTAAATACCATATAAGAAAGTGCCAATCCCCTAAAATAAATACCATTTGCAGAAATTTTCCCAAAATTGGTCCAGTCAGTGTATGACTTGAATACAGCCTCATCAAGCCACAAAATAATTTTAGTGGTCAGAAATAAATTTTTTGGCTTGTGCTGAGGTTAAGCATTTAGAGCCTTCAGTCTGTGTTTTCCAGCTGAAACCAAACTGTGAAGTAGAGCTGCTCACTCTTAGGGGTCGTAGCCTTTTTTCTCCTTAATAGTATTAAAAAGATAACTTGAGAGTGCTTTCAGTTAATGAGGTAATTACACTATTCTGGATTTGACCTTGAAGTTTATTGCTCATTTAACAAGAAATGAGAAGCTGAGATATGTCTTTGTTGCTGGACAGATCTTGAAAATTTTGAATATAAGAGTCAATCAAAGCAAAAAGATTATGGTGGTGAATTGGAGTGTATATAAATTTGCATATTAATAGTGTTTCTGAGAAAAACCTGCACAGTGAGCATGCAAATCTTTTAACTCTGGCTAATAGGGGCTGTCTGTCAACTGCAGCACAGGGTTCCACATGATGCATGTTCACTGAGAAGTTTCGGTATAGCAGACTTGCAAATAGCAAAAACAATTAGTAGTGCAAGGAAATACATAACTGAAGAAACTTTGCTGCATAACTTATTTGCTGAAAAGATTCTGATAAATAATCAGAATCCTTCTGCCCTTCTAATCACGGCAACTTTCAACAAACAAATTACAAAAAACACCCTCAACTTTTCTTATGAAATGAGAAGTTCTCCATTTATTTTCTTTTCTTTGAAAAAACATGCTTTGAATTCAAGGACAAACTTTCTTTGCTACTGTAAAATCGGGTATTTAAAAATATGATTAAGAAAATATCCTAATAAGAGAGAAAAAAGAATTAAGGTTTTAATAACTAACTATAAGAATATTTGAGCAGAATTTCGTCTTAGAAGGCATATGCAGGAACAGTTGCCATGGCTATGTGGTTTGGGTTTTTTCTGTGGAGAATATGGAAGTTTGTATTTTCTGGAACTCCAGGGAAAACAAGGAGCAGGTGGAACTAGCAGCCAAATATGGCTTCAGGAATAGCAAATATAATCATACTCTTTTTATCACTTGTAGATGTGATGGGATGTAAAATATTCTGATATATTTTTCTGTAAGTTTACAGAAAGTATTATTTTTGTGCTTTAACCCATCTGTTTAATTAAGTAGATGTATTGGTTTGCAGTGTTCTTCGATAGAGAGTTTTTCTGTAATGAATGCCATGGTGCTTGCTTGCTTAAATTAACTGTGTTAGTATGAACAACAACATTTTAATCTGGTTAAATAGGTATTGTAAATTAAGAAACTTAGAATTTGGGATCTTTTATGAAACACATTTGTAATTTGAACTATAGTTCCATTTTAAGCATGGATGTCCTTTTCTTTGCAGGAGAGATTGTATTTATAGGTTTGTAGAGAAGAAAAAAATGTATTTATATTGTCTAACACATTTGTTAGCACAACTTGCCCTGTTGTTAATTCCAGTTATTGTAAGCCTGTTGCCCTAGGCCTCCTAGGAGAATATATCTTTCTTATATTTATCTCCTTCCTCTGTACTCACTAATTATTCTGCTTTGCACAATAAGCTTGGATTTGCATTTCTTTTCCCTGAAGGCATTGAAGATGTCAGTTTAACAGGCTCCCCTGGACTCTCCACCATTTTGTCCTGTCTTAGCCCCTCCTAAATGGGAGAATTAGCAAAAAGTTAGCTCTGAGAGTCTGTGCAGGAAACAATTTCCCTAAGAGAATAGAAAAGGGAGCAGGGACTAAAATTAACGTGGGGAACACTGTCTGTAGCTCTTTAATATAGGCGAGTTTGTGGTATTCTTTCTTACAAGTGACATCTGATGATGTCATCTTCAGGAATGACCTACCTATCAAAGAAATTGAAAGCTTCAGGTCAGTATCAATGTAAGACCCAGTTTCGCACAGTCATCTTAAAGGATGTACTCTCTTATTGTACTGGAAGGAAGATGTAATTATTTCTGGAAAAAGCTTTCTTTTTCTGTAAGTGTTTCAATCACCAAAATTGAGCTTCATTATAGAGAGGTTACGATGCAAAACTTAAAGAAAATGTTTCATCTGTTAATGCATGCAAGAATATACATTTTTCACTTCTTGGAAAACACTTGCTTACCTCTCTGGGGGATATTTCCAAGCATTAACAACAAACATCTTAATTTTATTTTGACCTTTTGTGTAATTTTGAATGCTTTTAGTTCTAAATGAAAATTCAAACATCTTGATATGGAAATGAAACTACAAGTATGGAAACTGTTTATCCTATTTAAAGTTTAGTGAACAAATTTTAAGTGCCAGAATGTCATCAGCTGACATTATCACAATTTTTAAAAATCTAGTACGAATTGACACACGTTGCGCAAAGAAATACAATACAACACACAAGGAAATTAAATCATAATTCAGTATTCAATATCTGTGAAAGATATGGAAGATAAAATCACATCAGAGTAATTGAAGATAGAAAGTTAGGGTATTTTATTGTTATGTGGTAGGGTCTAGATGATTTTAAGGAGAACAAAGCTTGACTCTGGACTTCAAAGAATATCTTGGTAAGAAAAGCAAAGGACTCTTCCAAAAGTTGGGTGACTAACTATAAGGAGCTCTTAGTCATTAATTCCCCTGGGATTTTTTTGCTTTAATTTGTTTGGTTTTAATATTATCTAATAATACTTGTGGACAAACTGTGAGTATTTTTAAAGTTGTGATCCCAGTCACCACTCAGTCACCCTTTATTTTTTGTCATTTTACTGATCACGTCTCTAGTTATTTCCAGTAAATCTTTGTCTTAATACAAGGAGTGCAAGCCAGGTGAAAAATGTCCCTGTCTTACTGTGTTGCCTAATTTAATCCATATTCAGTTCTAGCTTGTGAATTATTCTACTAATCTTGAGTCAATATCTGAGCAGAAATGGACTTATGATAACACTATTTCTTAGTGATGTCATTAAACAGAGGAGTTCAATTACTTTGTACAAAACAGTAAACAGCAGAAGGAAATCCAGTTGAAAATAATTATATGTTCTACTATTCCAGCTTCTGCCTTGAATGATGAAGATAAAGAGAATATTTAGTCATTCTTATGGGATTTTAGTCATCCCTGATTCAGTTAAACTATTTTGACAGAAAAATAATTAAGCTTCAGTGAATTAAGTACTGTTTTTTCTGACACACTGTAAAAGTTCTTTTAATATTATGATTATGTTCAGTAATTTGACAGGAAATAAATATTTCAGATATTCAAATATAACTACATGTACTTAAGACTCAGAAAAAGATTTCAGCATGACAAGACTTGATTTTGATCGTGTAGTGATTGTTCCAAATAAGTGTAGAGAAAGAAATAAAAAGTCAGAGAAATGGAGTTCCTACTCCTGTACCTTGACTGGAAGAGGTCTTTGGGTTTGTGATTGAGGAATTGTTTTTAATTTTCATGTCCCGTAGCTTTTACTTGGGTATAATTATTTCCTGAAATCTGTGTAAAACAGTCTTTGAAAGAGGGAATGATAGTATATCCTATAAGATGGATAAAGGAAGAAATGTTTTCTAATTACCTGAAATTCAAAAAGTTGTCATCATTAGGTACTCACTAGAGCAGGTAATAGAGCAGATGATCCAAACACTTACAGAAATATGCATCTTTCATTGTCTAAAATGCTTAGTCTGCTGAAAATTTTATTATGTTTTCTTTGAGGGATAATCAGAACAATAAAATAAAACTAGTCAATAAAATTTTTTAACAGCTGCTGCTATCAAAGATGCAAAATCTCCCATGGGACATGATAGATACAGCAGGACCATGATACCTACTATCCACAGAGACAGAAGAGTTCACTGGAGGTTATTTAGTGTGATTTATCACATACAAGAAATTATTCAAATGTGTTGTGGCTGATGGAGTAAACTCAACCTGGCAGAGAATGCTTGCTCTAGTCCTTTTCCCAGAAACATTGTAATAACTTTGGAGTTGATATCATTCCAGCCTGAAAACTATTGCAATTTGTGCTGTAATTTGTGTTGTAAAATTTTATTGACGTAAAACATCAACTGAGATATGTTTGGTTTGCTAATGACAATAACTTTTATTCCCTTTTTCATCAGATAAGTAGCTTTTGAATCCAAGTGGGTTTTTTGGTAGATCAAGCAAAAGTCATCATCAGTTTTTATCCAGCTAGAAGGAAGATGTTTTGAATTAAAGAATTATTTAAAGAACAGTGTCATAGCTAGGGAGTTATTATTTGCATTGTGCTGTGTTTTTCGGATACTTAACTGCTCTAGAGGCTCAGGTGCCCTGACAGCCAAAGCCAGTTGTGTTTGTGAGTGTTTGGGCATTTGACCCTGTGCTTCCAGAAACACAATAATTTCTGGGTGCTTTGCACTGTTTGCCCAGAGGAGCTGTATTGAGCTATACTCAAAGATAATGTGTAAGTCAGCCAAGTGGCAAGACCAGATTTCTTAGATACTTCAACAAGTTTGGTGGAAACAATGGGCCTGTAGAATTGAGTTTTGTAATACTGAGCTCTCATTTAGTAAGTCATCAGTTCAAAAGATTCATACTCTGAGGATTTTTTCCAGGTTCAAAAGATTTTGACTCGTATGTCAAATCTTGGCTGCCCACCTTTTGAATGTTTTTTAAATTGTAGGGTTTTTTAAAATTTAAAAGTCAGTTCTTACTCAGATAATTTTTCTTATAACATCTGAAATGTGTAACATTTCTTGAAATTCTTTTACTTTCTTCCTTACATCCTTTCTGTTGGCCTGTACAGCATTTTGGGAATCATTTAGGCAGTTTCCAAGTAGGGCATAACTGATACTTAGGCTTCAGAAATTAGCTAAGAAAGGCTACTACTCTTGTCATTATTACTAATTCGCAACCTTTCTGTTAAGACCACACAAGTTTAAAACCATGCAAATGATATACTGGAAAGGAAATACCTGGTTTTGGTATTGACTGTTACATGTGAGCTGGTAGATAGGAACCAGGCATAGTACTTGTTTTGGTTCACTATTCCATGAATGACAAACATGGATAGTGCTGAAAGCTTTTGGAAGCATTACTTTTGCCAGAGCACCCTGGGTGTTGGACAGGATGTTGTGCTGACTGCCTAATACGGAATTTCTTCAGGCAAAAGAGCAAAAGAGGAGGGGGAAAAGGAAGTAAGAACTCTAGTGAGTGGAAAGGCAAGCACATAAATAGGGAAGACAGAGCTGCATCAGCTGTTGTGTCTCACATCTTAGTGACACCTGGGAAAGTTTGGGGGCAATTCTCACATTAGTTCTGTTGGGGTACTGACAAGGATTTGGCTGTTGAAATATCCATAATGTCTCAAAGAAAGAGTGGAAGTAGCAGAAGCATGGCAATATTAGTTCCAGTGTATTCTCATCCATTTAATGAATTTATGTCATAATTTTCATTGTTTTGTTTTGTTTTGTTTTTTTTTAAGGAGCAGAAGTGGTATGATAAGGAAAACATTACGTTCTCTCATTACTTTCTCCATCTAAGCCTGGATTTCAGTATTCTGATTTTAGTCCATTAGCTTCTAGTGCATTCATTATGTGGTCTAAGGCAGGTACAGTTAAGTGGCATTTTTTTTCAATTGTTTTAGTTTTTTAACTTTTGATGACTGTATTAAACAATTTTATTTAACCAGACTATTACTGCCCATGGCAATGCAGATAATAGACTTGTACCCAGAGTGGTTGCTGCTGTCATATATGTGGCTGCTGAGAATGTGGCATGTCCTTTTCAGTGCCGCTAATCTTGTTTCTTGGGGCATTTCTGTTCCTTAACTGCTCAGGGGGGCAGACGTGCACTGTTCATCATGATAAAGAGGTATTCTTCGTATTCTTTTGGTATTCCTGGCCATCTCTGTAATACAATAAAATCAAAATAAAGAGCCAGGAGACAACTGAAGACATCTATTATCCCCTAATGATAGGCATCTTGACTTACAGAGTGTCATTCTGGAATGACAAATGTTTCATTTACCAGCACACACTTCCAATGAACCTTATACCCAAGCCCACAATTCCATCAAATGTGGTTTTGATACAGGACATGTTTCAAAATCAAACAAATTCTGTGGGTTTGGGGGTTTTTTACATATTTATGGTACACTCAGATTTCTCTGTACATTTTGTAAAACAAAAATGTACGTAAGGTGGGACTTCATTTGTCTTTGTTCTTCATCAATAATCTTGTTAGGGTTTCTTTAGATCTTAAATAAAAAAGCTAGTCTAAAGGACAAAAAAATCAGGGTTTTTAGAACCTTAGAATATTTTCACTGTATTCTTTACATGCTCTTTCTGAAAGTTTTATGACTTGCTCCCTGCCATTCTCCCACTGAAATTTTGTTCACAGATATTCCATGTATCTTATCATCTGCTCCTGTATTTCAGAAGAGCTACGTTTTAAAGTGCTGCTATGCTTTTACTGACTGAATTGTAGAACTGTATCATCTATCAACGTGGTTCTTTTTCTCATGGCTACTATGTTTTTTCAAATAGTTGCTCTTTTACGAACACTGTAGAGAATGCAGTGCCAATAATTGCTAGGTTTTAAAATGGGCTGGATGCTCCATTTTTAAGTAAAGCAGTTTCCCTCATTGTGTAGGTATTGTTGGGAAAAGAATCATGTCAACCATGCGTGTGTTTAAATATGAATTTAGGCACACATTATTAGCTAGTTATTTGGAAAATGTTGCTTCTTCTAATGAATAATTCCATTAGCAGCCGAAAAAATTTTTTGAGAAACACTTAGAATGTGCATAGATCGTGTAAGTGGAATAAAAAATGACCAGAGATACACTATTAAAATTACTTTGCTTGAAGAGGGGAAATTAACTGCTAACATAGGAGGGAAGCTAAATTTGAAAGCACAGCCATGTTTTTTAGGGGACAGTTACATGAAAGGAGAGGATTCATGATCCATGATTGTGGACTGAAATTAATAAGCCATTTAACATAAACCTCGTACTTGTTACAGTGTTTGCTTTAAAGTTGGGGTGGTGTTTTTTCAACCGGGAGATGACAGACCCTCTTAAGATGTGAGGAAGAGTTTTGCTAGAAATGGGGGCTGGTGCAGAAAAAGTGGTCTGGAGAAAAGTGTGTGTCAGGAGTGGATTTAGAATTACATAGGTGAGAGATGTCTAGGTGCTGGCAAACACGCGTGAGCAGTGATTTTAGGAAAACAAGCAGTCTGTGAGGACTGGCTTTAGTGGACTTTATCAAGGTCTGAATCAGAGCTCTCTGAAGAATTACCCTGAAAAAGGAGAAAAGGGAAGCTGCAGTCATTGTTCTCACCTTACGTTAGAGATGAGGCTGGTAGACACAAACTTTCTCTCTGCTTGTATTGGCTCATTTCCCTCTATTAGTCACTTAGAACAGAAACAGAGTCAGATATAGCAGGATTTTTTTGCAAGTGTGTTCCTGCTTGTTAAACTTGAGAATTGTTTATGCCTTATATACATAATGACTTTCCCAAGGGCTAAAGTACAAATCCAAATTGGATGCACTCTGTATACTCATCAAGAAATTTTGGCAAGAGGCCACCTGGGAGTTGTCCATAGTTACTGGAGTTTCTGTATCTCAGAATCCACATTAATGCTTTCTGGGTATAGCTCATCTTTGGAAAGCTGCACTGCGTGAGAAAACACATAATTTTGACAGAAAGGCATTTTGTTTTCATTCTTGAGGAATAATTTGCAAAGTTTCCCTGTCCCTTGTGTAGCATTTCATACTATTATGATGATTTTCTTTGAATGCTTTTCTGGAAATCTAGTGAAACAGTAGTCTAATTAAGAAAAAGTGTCAAGGAAAGACTATTGAGATACACACAACAATCTTGGGTTTATGTATAACTTGACTATTGTTTAAGATGAAATAATTTTTATTTCATAACTTGACTACAATCCAGTAATATAATATATTTGTAAAAGGGTTTGCTAGAAAGTATTCATATATGGTGACTACTGCTTTGAAGTAATTTTATATATTTTTGAGCTCATTATATTATATTTGCTTTTATACTGTGTTTAAATAGAATCTGCTCTCTGACCTCAGCAGACCATAACTTGCAGTTCATTTATTCATTTATTGTTTGGAATGTGCAATGAATCCAACTCTCAGCCTATAAAACAATATTCAGAGGAGACTCTCTATATTGCAAAGAGCTGTTGATACTTTTGTAGACCAATTTTAAGGGAAATAAAATAGATTGTGTTATTAATTTAGATGAGCAAATTAATCAAAAGAAAATAACCAGCTTAGGGGAGAATCATGCTAGATTCTTCAGGTTTGAGTGAATAAACACTTATTAAAAACTGATGAAATAGGGAAACCACAAGAATATCACAAATCAAACCAGCTTCATTTTTGGTCAGCCAGATCCCCTGTCTGTGAAAGGGTGAGGTGCTTGCTCTGAAGCGGCTACGGAACAGCAGCAATCGGTGCTCAAAACAAACGAGTGTTCAGCTCTGCTCTGCTAATTCAGAGAGAGAATCCTGCTGTGCTAACAGCAGTCTCAGGTGAGGAGCACATTTCTGACCCAAGGCACCACATGTCTTATGGGCACTTTGAACAAGTGAAATCTCATTGTCTCTACAGTCTGTCTGCCAGGCAAATGGCCAGTGTCAGCCACAGCATCACTGGTTGTCCTTCCCAACACTTGCTTTATGCATTCTTCTTTTTGTTCAGTTGGGTTGCTATGGAATTACTTTAGCACAAACCAACAAATTTAGAAAAAGTAATTATGAACAACTGCTGGGATCTGAGGTGTTGATAGTATTGTTTTATGGCTGTTTTATGACTAGAATACAACACCTTGTTTCTGTATCTGCTGTGAAGTTCTCAAGTCTGATTTATTTTTATTTTTTTTATAAGCTAGATGATGTTTTTAATTGAGACTAATAGAAACTTTCACAGGGTTCACATCATACTTGTTTTATTGAATTGGGAAATTTCTGGCTATTAAAAAGAAAATCCTTTTTTTCCATTCATAGTTTCATCCAAAGTAGGAAGAGAAGTAGAAAAACACCTTCAAAAGAGGTTCTTCACGTCTGTCCTCAGTTAGAATTGTAACAGAGCAAGAATCTTTTATGAGAGAAATAATGCTAAATAATTTTTGCTATGAAATAGAGGACAGTCAATTAACAGCACCATTTGAGTCAATGTTTCAGTGCAACTGTTTCATTTCTATTAGTACCTAGTAAATAGTTTTAAGGTGTGGGGGTTTTTTTTATAAAGAATCCAGAATTTAAAGAGTTTTTATCATTTTGCTGTAGTAATTCACAAAATTAAATAACTGTTTATAGAAAAGAAAGTGCTTTTACAAGCATGCTGATGGCTAAAAAGGCTGATGCGTGATAGGCAAGTCCAGTTGCAAAAAGGCACAACGGAAAGATAAATAAAAGGAAGATGCAAAGACACTAAACTTGAGGATGTAAGAACCTCTATTTCTGTTTTCCCAGAGGACATTATGATCTCATTAACTTTTTTTTACGTTTTTTTTTTTTCTCTCAGCTTTGTAGCCCCATTTGGTTGTTGGAATTGCCAGCTGTATTCTTTTGCAGAATGGATGATAAATGACATCTTCTTGCTCCGTGGTCAGCTTTGCTACCAAAAGGCATTTTCAGGGGAGGGATGCCACACATTTGAAACACTTTTTTCTTCTGGTTTCTTTCATCAAGTGCCTGTGTTCCCTCTCCTTCCAAAAAAAAATAAAATCCACTGACAGGATATATTCTAGTCACAATATTTTGGCATGTCTAATGTCAAAATTTCTGTTGGTTTCAGAAAGAATAAGACTTTGCTATCATGCAATTCCAGCCTAGAGAGAGAAATGAAGGAAAGATGGAGGTAAGAGAACCAGATATTAAAGCTCCATATCCACAGGAGATTTTGCTTTTCTGCTTCAGGCTCACAAGAACACAGAGAAGATATTTGATAGTCTAATTATATTTTAGTAATTCTGAACAGCCTTTTTAATTTATTTATTCTTACTTTTGATTAAAGAGTCTAAATGTGCTTTTCTGTGTGTATGCTTTAGAGTTAGGATTGAAAAAATTCCAAACCTCTCCTCTATTCTTATTATTAAATGTCATATATTGGGGCATATATCTTCTAAAAAAGGCTTACTTTAACATCTTGGACTCAATTAAAGTATAAACCTTTAAAAATGGCTTTTGGTTCTTCTCCAAATATTCACTTGTCTTCCCCAAATTTTACTCTTGTATGATCTACAAAAATATCTCTTTAAAAAATATATTTTCTTCTCTTGGCTTTGATAATACACAATGCAAATAAAGAAATTTCTGCTGACATTATCTAGGTTAGAAAACTGTGAATTTTCTCAAAACATATTGCGCTCTCCCTTATGTCTAACATGCTCCATATGTTGATGTCTCAAATAGGGCTGACTGGGGGGAAAAAAAAAGAAACACTTTTTTTTCTGGGAAAAGACTCAAGTTTTGGAGAAAAAGTAATTCCTCCAGTAATTCCTTCTCTGTTTCAATGGCAAAATATAAAAGAGTTATCCTGGACACGCAAAACCAAGGGTCATTTTTTTGGCTGCAGGTGCCATTTCCTCTTGAAGCTGTTGCTTTTAGTATCTGTTGGGGAAAGGCACCTGGCCCTGCAGATGGGCTTGGCTGAAGCACTGCTGAGAATTCAGGGCCCCTGCAGAGGCACAGGCCTTGCCCTTGCCCATCCCTTCCCCATGCCGGGCACTGCTGCTTGCCCGGCACGTTCCTGCACCTCTCAGGGTGCCACCCAGGAGCCCGCTGCTGTTCCCTTGTCCTCCTCGCTGCTGATTCAGCAAAATGCACTGCCTTGCCCAGGGGGTGGGTGAGTCTCAGAGATAGCTTAAGGAAAGTAGAAACACATGTGGGGCGTGTTGGAGTTACTGAGTTGTTTTAGAGAGCTGTGCTTGCCTGTCTGTGCCCACGGTCAGTGTCTGCCTTTTATCAGGTACAATGAGCGCGTTCGGATTCCACCTGTGCCTCTTTAAGACCCAACCTGATGCTGTATCACAAGGCTGCTCTGTGGTAAGCCTGTTCTCTCTCATTTTCATGTAGGAAAAACCCCGTATTTTTTCCATGGGAATGTGTCTAGGGAAAAAAACCCACACCTGGAATGTTTTTTGTTTGTTGTTGGTTTAGATCATTGTTAATTTTTTGGCCAAATCACTATGGGAAAAGGACTAGCAACCTACAAAATGGTTTACCTGGCCCATGCATGTGTTGGGCTTGTATAATATGCCTTGCAGAAAGAGGAAAGGTGGATGTATCTTCACAGTGCTTTGTGCAGTGTGTGAAGAACCAGCTCCTGTCACAATCATTTTCACTTCACATTTATGGGATTCACTATATATACTGCAAAGATATAAGAACTACTTTTGTATTTGGTGGCTTATCACTTGCCTTTTGGAAAACACTGGTTTATGAACCTGCACATTCCCTAATGAGTTGTATTACAAATGAAAAGCTCTATTGATGGGAATGCTACAAAACATTGTGACTGTTCTTGCAAAAGTCACTATATGCTTGATAAACACTGCAATTCTGCTTTTTTAACAACAGTACTTGAGAAATATCACAGATCTGTGCGTGAGGGTGTATACACTGTGGTAATATTATGTTCTTCTTTATTTTAATGTATTTCTTGATTGAACTGTGCTCCTGAATTTTATCCGGAGACTTTACATCTCTCTTAAAATAATGCTCTCTATAAGATATAGGACATTGGGCTTGGGAAAGAAAAAAGTTGGACAGCCATCTTATTTTTGATTGTCAAAAGTAATGTAATTAACGCTGGGTAAATGGGTTTTGTGCTTTTGTTTGTGTGCTTCAGTATATAGTAAGTAATTGCACCTGACAAATAGAGAAAGTACAATTTCAGATCTCACACACATATAATCTACAGTAAACATTTATCACACAGAACATTTAAGTGTTGCTATACTGGTAACAGTGATTTGTAATGCTTTTATTCTCTCCCTGAAAATAAAACCCAAAACCAACAAACAAAAAAGCCAAGTTGGTTTGTATTTTATTGTGGTATGAACTAAAAGAGATCTTGTTTCCTCTGGAGACTGTAAGCAGTTGCATATCTTTGCAGGAGGGAATTGTTTTCGCATACCAGTCTCTTAGTTATGATATATAATACACCATTTTACCTAAATCCAAGAGTTGCTAAAATGTTTCTTATATTGCAACAACTGAGATCATCTGTCACTGGTTTATAACCAGATCTGTGAATCACTGGGCCACAGCTGTAGCTTACAATATCACTTTTCAGTGATTAACTGGTCTTGCAGCAAGCTTTTTCATTGCATTTTATGAATTCTGTGGGTTGCTGTAGAAATTATTGCATGTTGAGGCAGTACATATATTGGTGAATTACAGAAAGTGTGAAGAATATCAGCTACTAGATGTTTACTTTATTTCAGCATTCTGAAAATGAACCTCACTTCTTCATCAGTGTACCATGTCAAGGAATCCTATTACATTAAGTTTGATAAATAAACAGCATTAAAGATTGCACTGCCTGTGTAACAGGCTTGTTCGACAGTGAAAGATTTTGAAATGCCTACTTCATACAGAAAAAAATGAATACAAGCCCATTTTATGTGCCAAATGACAAACTATAATGATTAATAGACCTATTTAAATGAATAATTGTCCTATGTACTATACCAGCTTATGTAGTAGGAGTATATGCAGCAGCTGGCAAACCTCTTCTAGAGATGTAAAAGATGAGAATTGGTAAGGATAACAAATAACAGTTGAGCCAGGCCAAGTCACTTCAAGCTCATTTTAAACTTAGGTGTCATCCTTTGCTACTTTAATTTTACTATATTTTAATAACAAAGCTCCCCTGGCTCAGGCCTTTTCTGAAGGGATATTTGTGACTGACCAGGTTGTGAAGAAGCACCCTCTCTACTCAGCTGTTCACCTGGAGCAGAATCAGCAAGTTCATAATCAATATTATTGTTGCATTCCTCCTTTGCCTGGTCAACAGCTAAAGCACCGAAGTCCCTGTCCCTCAGAGGTGTGACCCTTTTTAGGGAGCAGGTGCTTTTGTGGCTTTCTCCATCTCTTTTAAGAGATACAGCCAAGGCATTCCGAAAACACTGAATAACGATTTCATCCCATGAGTTTAGGATTTGTGTCAATGTCCTCTTGGGTTGTTTTCCTTCTTACAATGAGAATCTATATTGTATAGCGGGGTTTTTATAATTTGCATGATGTACTGTCAGTGAGAAGTTTTAAATATGTGAAAAAATCATTCGGCACCTTGAGAAATGTTAGTTTACCTCTGAGCTTTTGTAGCCCCTGAGAGAGCCCGGCAGACTGTGTGCCTTGTTCTTGTGAGACTGCCTCTTGTGTAGGTTGAGGTGGCTGTGTTTTAGTGACTCAGCGTTAGATAATCTAATGAAAGTATTTCCATAACCCAGTCAGGTCATTGGAACTGCTAACTTATTGTTCAGCCAACCCATTTGAAATTGTGGCTGATTTAAAAACTTTTCCTTCTTATTTATTTTTTTTAAAATGTGCTTTCTTTTCAAGGTATCTTTTTTCCTTTTAAAATTACATTCTTTGAGGATCAGCTATGGATGATAATTTTCCCTATTTCAAGGACTCATTTGGCTTTTTTCTTCCCCTTACTAACTAGCAAGTGGAGATCTGCTATTCCAGGACAAAACATCAGTGAACTGAGGTTATATGTGCTGAATATGTAGTTGTTTGTGAGGAGCTGAGGTCAAATATTATACAGGCTTTCTTAGCTGCATGCATTGACCCAAACTTGGTTTGTGCAACATCAGTTTCCCCCAGCATGGGACCAATAAGAGAAGTACACCACCTTCTGAGGTGTTTCTGTGTCAGTGCTGGGAGGTGTGATGGGTCAGCCTTGGCTAAGCCAACCAGCCACTCACCCACCTTGTCCTGTGGAGTGACGATAGAAACAGGTTGGGGAAGCTCATGGGTCAAGGTCGAGACAGGAGATGGCTTGTCAGTTACTGTTGCCGGGCAAAACAAACTCACCTGGGGGAAAAAATGAGTTTTTTGTAGTTTCAGATAGACTGCATAATGAGAATGAAAAACAGTTCTTGAAACATCTTTCCTCCCCACCTTTTCCTTCACTCCTTCACCTGGTCTCCCTACCCTGACAGTAAAGTTTATTTACTAATGTATAAGTCTCTTAAGTGTATAAAATAGGATGGGTTTTTGTTGTTTTGTGAGTACAGTGATTTTTACTAGAGACACTTCAATGAAATTTAGTAGTGCATGAATCTTACCACAGAGAAATGTTAGTAGACAAAGGTTCTAACCCTCCCTCAATCATTCCAAAACTGCTACTATTTCACTTCATTTATTACAAGCTATTGGATTGTTTTAATAATTAATTACTTTCTACATTATTGGAGTTAGAGAGAGTGAGAATGAGTTTATAATGCTGTGAGACTCTCCTTGGAATCCATGCCAAAGTATTCTTACTATTACAGAATGACAGAAACAGGTAGTAGAATCTGAGTCTCTGAACTGTATAAAAGGAATTAGTAAATCTTTCAAAATGTGTGTCTATTTTAAGCTCACTAATGAAATCAATGTTTTCATGGGGCTTAATTCAAAATCCATTGAAATTGATGTGAGGATTTCCAGGTTTAGGTTAAGGTCACAATCATACAGTTGTGATGAGCAACCCCCAAATAACTCTGCTTTCTTCTTGGCTTCACTTGTGTAAAGTAAAACTATCATAAGTACATTTAGTATCTAAAGAAATACTGTCAAATACAGCTTGCTGAGAAGGGCTGTAAAACCTAATGCGAAGAGAAAAAGAATAACAATAAATGGCCAGTGAGCCTGCGATGCCCTTACAGAATATCTTTCCTATCGTTCAAAAGCACCTTTTCATTCTTTGAGGCCTTTTGGCAACAACAACAAAGACAACTAGAAAATAATCTTCAGATAACCTGTCCCTGAGGCAATACAGAGTACAGTCTGCAGAAAGAAATGAAATAGCTTTCTTAAAATGTTTTGTTTCAAAAACATACTTATAACTTGTAGCTGTGTGGACCAGCACAGACAGTGCGCTGCAAACAGCACAGACTCTTCCATCCATCTTGATGCTATTACCCTTTCAGGTTTGCAAGGATTGATGAGGTAGTGATATCATAGCCCATCCAAGCCTTTTCTGTAGGCTTGTAAACCTGCTCAAAACATACACTTTTACTCAGAGACCAATCTGAAGTTCCTTCTGTTTCTTTTCCATGGGCTAAAATTCTCTCCTTTCCTTTGTCTAGTTTAATTTCCTTTCAGCAAATTTTAGAATGGCATAGAGAAGCCAGTCTTTCTTTTATCCACAAAGTGCATCATCCTTTTCATGTTTGTGCTGGGTTTTTGTCCCTTCTGGAAAAAAAACCCCTAACTCAAAATATTTACTGAAGGATTTCCCAATTCAGTGAGTGGAAAACTATGTTGTAGGGTCATGAGGCAGAATACAAAGGATACTGTAAAAAAATATTATATGATGTTGCAAGGGCTTCTCTTTCTCAGTGTTACTTGCTCTGTTTGAATTCTATCAGAGTAGGGAAAAAGAATGCCCACATTTTACATTAGGTTGTATTGTGCACTTAAGTGGAATATGTGCTATTTTAGCAGACACATTGTAGAGAGCAAGTGTTTTTCAGTGCTTGTAAAGGATGTGGAATTTATTTTTCTTAGTCTTGCCATTCCATTTCAAGTACCTTTCTCTTTTTTTTTCTGGCGCGTCTGAAATGGCACCAGGAGATTTTGTATTTACTGTTTTACAGAGAAAATTTTGCTGATTTTTAATGTGCTGTGGGTTTCAGTGCAATATGCAGCTTTTCTTAAATATGGACTCTCATGATAAAGAAGGTTATTCTGATCTGGTGAGCTTGATCGAGTGATGGCAGCACTAATTCCCTGGTCCTTTCAGATAATTTGCACATTTAACAGTGATTCCAACTTACTTTGTTACTCTAACCTGATTTAAGATAATTAAAAAAATAAACAAAATTTAAAGTGCCACACTTATCAAACTTAACAGATGCAGACAAATAGTTCTATTCCATAAGGTCATAAGCTTATCATAAATACCAGTTTTCGGAGTTAGAATTATCCTTTTATATTAGCTGATAACCTTCTATGGGTGTCCTGATCTCTCATGAACCTGTAGTAGTAGCTATATATAATTTTTATATGGAGATAGAGTTGATGAAAAAGTATCAATTTACATTGTCAGGCCTGGAGAGGAAAAACTAGTCTACTCATACTCTATAGTTTTCATGTTATTTTGATGATTGTGGACTTACAAAAGACAGAGGGATAGCCTTTTCAATGAACGAGGTGTTATTTGATGTGAATTGGAGTAGAAAATTGAAACAAAGCCATGCAAGAAAACAAAAAATAAACAAACAAAAAAAGAAAGGTTAACAGAATGTACATTAAAAGACATGTATTTCTAGCAATCAGAATGATAACAGTGTGGTTAAAATAGTGAAGGTCTGTGGTTTGTGACAGTTTCTTTTTTATTGAACTAAAATACAAATCTTTCAATTGGTGGGAAGAAAATGCAGGAAGGAGTCTGTAGTTCAGTCTATAAACTGAAACTTTTCAAGGTTGTGTCCAGGTATTCAAATCAATGCTTACAACAGATACAGCTTGCAGCCCAGCAAAAATCAATAACGTTAATAGATCATGTTACTGAAAGTTATGTGAATGCCAATTAAGTAAATAAATGAACACAATGAGATGTTGCCAATGAGAGATCTTGAAATAAAAATGACTGAGATGGGAGAATGTAGGTTATAGGAAAAAGGCAAGAATTCAGTCACAAAGACAATGTCACACTGATTAATAATCAAGTCACACTTGGATAAAGAACATAGCAGAGTGGACTACAAATCTGCAGTCAAATCCAGACTGCTCCAAAAGATATCTTCAGGAGTTAATTTATGCAGATGATTTATACTGGATTTCTTAAATTATATGAAGTATTAAAAATTATTTATGGGATGACTGTGACCTAGATTGTCATTGTGGAGCATGATAAAAAAAAAAAAGGTATTTAGGAAGAAGGATGTTTCACTGAGGCAAAATAAATAAATGCTATGGTAAAGCACAAGAGGTTAATTTTAAAATACAGTCCTATTTTTGAGGGAAGTAGAAAAAGAGTGCTTGAAACTTGAATACCTCTGCCTTTACTTCCTGCTAGATTTCTAGATTTCACTTTATTATCTACAGATAACATGTGTCTTGACTGCAGCTTAGCCAGAAATATTCTAGGCTCTGCATCACCTGAACACTTGTCAGGCGGAGGATGTCACTACCTGCTATATTAGTATTTCTCTGAATTTTTCTGAGAATCATAATCCTTCTGTTAGTTTTTGTGGTTCTACCTTCTGAGTGCAGTTCCACAGATCTGTGGTGTAAAATCAGGCCTGCATGACCGAGAACTTCATGTTTTCCTAATCCTTTTTTCTCTTTCTTTTTTAATCTTTATTCCCTCTCTGTTTAGCGGAGGCTTCATCTCTTGTCTGTTTGACCTAGATTCAGCAATCCAAGCAAATGTAATTCTGAGCAATTATGTTTTCCCCTTTTCTGTGGAGATGAATTTTTACCCATCTTTCAGTGGTGACCAGTGAGTTCGGAGACGTTTCACAGAACAAATTCAGTAAGGTCTTACTACTTCAAAGAGATCTTTCTAATGAACTGGCGCCAGAAAATTTCCCATGTCAATCAGCATTCTCCATTCACTGAGCAAAGTCTTTTCATTCAAATGCAAAACATAAAACAGAATCTGAAATTTTTGAGTACCTGAACAACTTACAGAATGGTATTTGTGAAGTGCTATTTTACAATCCAGTCATTTATTAATGTACTTGCTAGAGTATTTGGCTACTTGCTAAATGTAGTATTTTTAGTTCACCTCTGGACCTACTCTCCAGTAGAGTTTGTGTAATGTAAATAGAGATTATTAAAAATACTTTGGTTTTTGCTACTGTGATATGTCATAACTTTTACTCTTCTGACTTGTATGAATTTTAATCAAGTGTTGTAGAAAGGCCATGAAAAATACTTGACTTTGAGACCATATCAAATAAACCTATTGCAGTGCCAGAGTTTTCTATATAATAACTTATTTTTACATGACAAAAAAGTTGTCTTAAATATATTTATTTCCATCTGTCTTACCATCCTTTGAGTCTTAGAGTTCCCAGTCGAATATCTAGGAGAATGTTCATTTCTGAGCATACATTTCATGTAATGGAAAGTAGTATGTTCTTGTGCTTTATAGGAAATCTGTCTCTCAGCAAGGCTGGAGAGACCTCAAAAAGTTCCATGTGAGTGATCCAAAAGTAGCTTTGAAAAGCTATTCTAGCTCTCCAGAAAGATGAAAGAGCTTTTTACTTGCTTCTTGCTACTATTATAATTTCAGAATGACAAGTGATTAAAGTGGCATTGGACTGAGTGCCTCCCACAGTTTTTAACAGCATATCTGAACCATATGTATACTTACTTCTGTACTCATCTCAATAAAGAAAGATGTTCGTTCTTAAAAAGTGGAATTTTGGAGGTTATGTTTGTGTGTGCAACTTGATGTGCACAAAGGATACAGCAATTAGCTGTGCAGACACTGGTAACAATGATCTCTTTATTCACAGCTATTTGAATGCCAGTTAGAACAGATAAACAAAGATAATGATAAACTGTCAGATGAAGTGCTTAGAAGGGATGGTAGTGTGACAGAAGATGACAAGGAAGGCAGGAAATGAGCTAAAGCACAAGGGAAAAAAAAAAGACATAAAATCCTCTGAGTAGACTGACACCAGCTGACTTTGAAGTACATTTTGAAGAGGAGAGTTGCACAATGAATATATGGAACAAAGCCCACACAAGTTATAAAAGCATTAAAATAGTTCTTCCTTGGAGGTATCTGAAAAATTTTTTTGCCCCGTTTTTAGAGGTTTGGCAGCCTCTTTGTTTATCCACTGAAGTGTTGTATACCATCTGCTATTGTTTGTCCTTTTGTTTATAAGACCTACTGATAAATTAGACCTTATAAACAGTTTTACTCTTATATAAAGTCTTTAAAATAGAAGTCAAAATTGTCATCTACATTCTGTGAAACAAAACAGATTTCCACAGTTGGAAGGGTAAACAAGATACGGTGTTTTAGTGTTATCTTAAAGTGTGTGTTTTCAGGTTCCAGCACTGGAATTTAATAATCAACCTGGAAGTTCCTTCTTTTGGTACATGGGGTGTTTGGAAGGTGTCACTGATTATGTGGTTTTGGCTTCTTACAAATCATTCCAAAGATATCCATCACTGTAAGAGAAAAAGTTGGGCTTAATGGTACTGAAAGTTTTCACCTGTTTTGCAAAAAAACCCAAAAAAACCACCAAAACCCCACAAAAAAACAACCAACCAAACAAAAAACCCCTTAGTTACTGGCTGCTATTTTTGTGTCTTCAGACAGGCATAATTTGGAGTTAATTACTGGGCTTTCTTTAAAACCCATGGAATTTAAATTTTTGAATTTTGAATATTTAAATTTTAAAATTTTTAATAATCTCTGTTGCTCCTCACAAAATTCTTGTCCCAGTCTGCACTTGAGAGTAATGGAAGAGAACATGGAGACGATACAGGGCAGGTCTCAGAGGTCGAGATGCTGACACCCTTAGTGCAGGCACTTGGTGCTCACTGTGGTGTCCTGTACTGTGCACCAGGCGCTGAGTCCTTAGAGGATGTGTGTGATGGGGAAGTTATGGGACACCCATTGCTGTAAAGGGGGATTTCCTCTAACAGCAGAAATTACAGAACTGCCTGGAGCAAGGCTATTGAGGAAAACATGGACTGCAGGGGCATGTCTGAAACTGGCCTTACTCAAGCCTGAGTAGTGCAGAGCAGCTCAGTCCCCCTGAAAGGATGCCGGAATTTGTTGTGCAGTCAAAATAGAATGTGTTTATGCAGAATAATTGCCTTCCTCCTAATTTGGAATTGTTCACAGAAGAGAATTTCCAAGTTTCTATCAGCTTTGTTAGCTCTTCCTTTTATCTGCTTCAGTGAGGGAACAGCAGGTTCATCTAAAGCCTCTATTAAAGCACACTGTTATGCGGGGGTTACTTTGTTGCTTTCTTTTTGTGATAGTTTTGTCATTACTTGGAATCATCACACTGTGGGGATTTTCAAACCAGAATTTTCACAAATGCCATATTATATTATTTGGGGGAGGGTAAGAGGAAAAAGAAGAAAAAATCCCAAACCACTGATACTTCTATTTTTTCAATGTATTAGTTTTATATAGGAGTAAGAATTTAAGATGGAGTGTAATCCATTCCCTCTGTGTTAGGTTTAACAATTTTATAGCTATTCTTTAACTAAAACTCATTTAAGTCTGAAATGTTGCTAAATAACTTGATATAACATTATAAAAATCATATAAGCCCCTGGTGAATGGAATGCAGATTTATTTTTTAATATCAGGTATAATTACTCATCCAATTTCCATTTGTCTCATTTCAGTTCAAGAATGGAACCTTAATTATTTCTTTTTATAGAAGGTTTTTAACGAGCTATTAAAACACATTGAAAAGGGAAACATTTATGTTATTCACATTGAAATGGAAGATGTGAGGTTAGGATGGAAACACTGGCAAACTTTAAAAGATGTTGAAGTGCAGGTCAAATAGACACAGTGTATGATGTCTGCATTTAACAGTACTTAGCACTGGGCAAATATTGGGTGTTTCAACAGTTAAGCTTATCTGTGAAGCTCTCTGCTTTTAATGGGAAATTGGATAATTCAAGTGCCTGCAGCTCAAGTACTGCTAGCTCAGTATACTTCAAAAGGAAAATGGTGATATTCCTCTCTTGGCTCCTGACAGTGAGGCTAACAGGCACACTCCAAACTCCAGTGCTGAAAGTTCTTGTAGACTTTGGATATATTCCCTGGCTGGACAAAATTAGTAATATGATTAATAAAGCCCCTTGAAAATGTGAACCAGTTATTTAAAAGGTACATAGTATTTTGCTATTTCTGTTACCAAATAGATCTCTTTTTTTAATTGCCTTGCTTATGTGAATTCCCAAAGGAAACAACAGCTCTGAAGACAAGATGCAGGTTCTAGGTGCCAATGCCAGCAGTGAAATCCATTTCCTGTGGAAGGCAAATACAAAACTCAGGTGGGTTAAAGAAAAGTTTCACTGGATAAATAAGAATATTAGAAATCACAATCAGTTTTTCCTGAGTAAATATATGCCTATTAAATTAGGAACAGTTCCACAACAGATGCTTTTTGTACCTTTCAGGTATGTTACAGTAGCAATTCTTATAATCACCCATGTTGTCTTTGTGCCTAAAATCATGCTTATGGGATTCACTTACATGTAATGAAGACTTCAACAAGAAAAGCAAAACTCCCAAATACTTAGAGAATATCAGTTACTCTTTTTCAAGCTGTTGTCATAACATACTAATAATTATCTTACTAAATAATAATTGAAATTCTTAGTATCTGTCTAAAATGATTAAGGTAATTGTGAGGCTTCCAAGTGGCAGTATCTGAAATTATCTTCGCTGCTTTCTTCTACCTCTGAGAGCCAACCAGGAATTTTTTATGTCCCAATTCAAGAGCTGTTGAAGTTGGACAAAATTTTCGCATGTGTACACTGATATATCCTTTTATTCATGAAGTTGCTACTCATGCTATTTAACAGAAGCTTCACTTCCTGACTCGCACAGGGAGAGCTTCATTTAAACTGTTACAACAAATGTCTGTGTGTTTTAATGTATCTCGGTCTACTCTGACGTTTCCAGAAGAGTACAACGTGGGGAAGGCTTAGGGAAGGCCGGGCGCTGGTGGGGCTGGAGCCGGGGCGTCCTGCAGCGCCATTCAGCAGGGTGTGCTGCGGGCACAGCTGAACCTGCTCAACCCCATCAGTGCCACCTGCAGCCCCGCGCACACCTGCAGCCCCTGAGGGCTTAAATACCCATGGACTGCGGGTGCCCAAGCGCCACAGAGACTGCCTCTCACTCCAGCAGGAGCGTACCTGGGTTGCCGCCTGTGTGTGTGTCCCCCCTGTCGCGGCACAGCTTTAAAGCCGCGAAGCTGGAAGGTGCGAAGCCTCGCAGAGGTGCCTGCCCGGCGCTCTGCCCCTGTCCTGCCACTGTCCTGTCCCTTCCCGACCCCTCGGAAGGTCTTCAGAGTCTGTGGGACAGGGGGGTACGCTCTGCCCGTCCCTCATCTCGTCCTGGCCCGTGTCCTCGGGGAGCCGCCCGGTGCCTCAGGTGTCCCCCGCTCCGGCCGCTGCTCCGGGGGTAGGTGAGAAACAACTTTCCCGTGTGTTCTTGCGCGCTTGGGGGCTTTTTCTGTCCGTTCCGTGGGTGTTTTGCGAGCGCAGCGCCTCTGAAGGCGGTCAGAGCTCGGCGGGCGGGCGCGCAGGGCAGCGCTCTGGGGCTGCCCTCACGGTGCCGCAGCTGCGCCGGCGCTCCCACCTGTGGCGCACTTACAGAAAGAAAACCAAATTTTGCGCGTAACACCTGAAATAGCGTGAGTTTAGCGCTATCTCTTTCAGAATAGAGCGAGGCAAGTGGAAATTCGGGAATGTATAGTTCCTCATGGGTATTTCTTTGGCGTGTAGAACTTGGAGCGTGTGGGAGTTCTCCGGGAGGGAGCAAGGAGTGTCCGCCTTGAAACTTGCATGTGTTCCTTCGTGGGAAAACAAGCACTTCTTGTCAATATACACTTGCCTGAGTTTTCTTTGTGTTATTTGGTGACTCCTTGTTTGTTTCTCCGTGTAAAGGCGTTACTGTATTTTCACCTTTCTGTTTTGCAAATCGGACTTAGTAATAGCGTGGTTGTAACTTAGTATCTTTTAAGTCAAATGTGTCCTTTTTTTCCTTCCTTTTTTTTCCTTTTTTTTTTCTTTTTTTTTTAAAACTCTTCCCTTTATCCACTTTGTCATTGGCAATTGGTTTTGTATTGCTCCTTGTTTTAAAAGACGAATTAATTAGCACTGTATTACCAAAAC
>VWZG01000460.1:1530541-1646198 GCA_013396735.1 Grallaria varia
CCCCCCCCCCCCCCAAAAAAAAAAAGGCTCGTGGAGATGGGACCATAAAACTGGCTTTTCCAGTCACAATCCAGTCGGTGAAGTCATTGGTTCATAGACAGCCTTTAGCACTTTCACCTGGACACCATCTCAGCTGAGGGAAATAGTGTGGCTGTGTAAATCAATCATGTCACTAGGAGGCGTTTTAGAAAAAACAGAATTTTTTTTTTTTTTTAAACAGATCTAACCTTTTAAAAGTATCAGCTTTCTGTTGGTATAAATGGCATATTCATGCATCCACTTACTCTGTGCTCTGCATCTTGCTAACTTACAAAGTTTTAAACATGCTTGAAGTTTTCAGAAGATGTATATTTGGATCTATATGTAAAATGCCTTGAGACAGATGAAGGGTCATCTTCTAATTCCAGAGTTCACTGAGGCAACCAGACTTTCAACTTGAGCATTTGCTGCCATTGATATTGTGATTTCCAGTATGTGTCTGTGTTGGATTATTCATGACCTGTACTGTTCCAGCTTATGGCTGCAGGAATTGTCACTGTAGTGTCAGGTTTTCACTGGTTCTGTTCCAGCTTATGGCTGCAGGAATTGTCACTGTAGTGTCAGGTTTTCACTGGTTCTGTTCCATTTTCTAGTGCTTAATTTCTGAGCAAAAATTGTTTATTTTCTGAACACTTCAGGAAATTGAATGCCTGATTAAAGTTACTACTGTGATTTCCTTTTTATGGTATAAGTGCACTATTGAGAAATACACTATATTTACATAACCTTTCTTGCCTGATCTGCAGGAGGGTTAAAAATTCTTAAATATATAAGAATTTTTTTATAGTTGATGCAGCTAAGTCTTAATATTTGTGTTGAGTTCATACTGGCAAACTGAAACAGATTTGTCTTTATTGCCTTTTTTACAGCCTTATATTTTTTCATTGGCATTCATTTATATGATTGTAAAACAAACTACTCTGTGTAAGCCTAGTCAAAATGGCAGGATAATTATATAGGTGAACCTTTCTAAGGTAACATGCTGGTTGTGTTGCCAGCTGAGACATCCATGAGTGCTCCTTCTTCTAGGAATTCATGGACATTTCTGCTAGAGGAGGGTTAAGCCAAGTTCTGCCTGTCACACGGTCTGTTTGACTAATGGGTTACAGAGAAATGTCTAAGGATAGTTGTGGTTTCACTCCAGCTGGCAACTGAGCACCACAGTCACCTACTCCTGTGCCACCCCTCAACCCCATCCCCATTGTGATGAAGAGAGAATCAGCAAAGTGAGAAATTATCTGGGTTGAGAGAAAAAACAGTTCAATAGGTAAAACAAAAGCTGTGCACACAAGCAAAGTGAAATGAATTCCTCACTACTTTCCATAGGCAGGTGTTCAGCCATCCCCAGGGAAGCAGAGCTCTGCCACATGGAAAGGTGGCTGGGGGAGACAAACACCATCACTCCAAACATCCCCCTTTCTTCTTCTTTCCCAGGTTTATATGCTTTATATATATATGCCATATGGTGTGGAATATCCCTTGGGCCAGTTGGGGTCAGCTGTTCCAGCTGTGTCCCCTACAAACTTGTTCTGCACCACCAGCTACTCACTGGTGGGGTGGTGTGAGAAGTAGAAAAGGCTTTGACTCTGTGTAAGTGCTGCTCAGCTGCAATAAAAGCATCCCTTGTGTACAATCACATCTTACAGATTCGAAGTTCTAGAGTAAACCCTTCATTAATATAACATATCTACATATTCTGTAGATTAGGATACCTACTTCTACTGATATTTTCATTGACATAAAATTCACAAGCTCTGAACAAATTAAGGTTATTTTAAAACTTTTTCATCCCCTGAGGATTCTTAGTATTTGTACTTAGCAGCCACACCATATTTGAGATTCTGTTTAATTATGTGCAATTAATTGGATCATAGCTCTCTGTGTTGGAAATAATGTTCATAAAGAAAATCTAGTTAAGATATAAAGTGAGTTGCAGCATTTTTATTATGTTTAATTTCTGTTTCTGGCAGAACTGGGAGCACTTACTAGTTGAGAGTTGATGGATTTTTTTTTTTTTATTGATGTTCTGCTGCTTAATTTCAAAAGATGTGATAAATTTATATCGACTTCAATTTACCACAGCACACATATGCACACTCTAATTGAAAGTAAATGCCCATTTAAAATAAAGCAATAATAACTTTACATGCTAGTAAAAATATGGCTGCTATGCATTTATGTGGAAAATGTCAGGCCAAGGATGTGTATAGCAAAGGATGTATGAAAACAACTCATTGAAACATAACCAAACAAAAATCCCTTCCAAAACAAGCCAAGATCACACTCTTCTGACTGCTGTGGTTGTACAGTCATGAGTAATTTTATTTGGAACTTTCAGATGCTCATGTTTCAGAATTTAAACTTGATAAATGTACATCAACTTGTTTTGAACATACATGTAAACAGCTGATAGTATATGTCCTTTACATGGTCTATTATCCAGAAAAAAAATAAGTAAGCAGGGTGCAGCAGTTTATAGAAACATATATCAAGTCTAATTCAATTATCAGTTATTTCAGTATGAGCCATTTTCGTAGAACTAAGGAAGTCAAAAGTACTTTGGATAAAAAATAAGTGGAGTCTACTTGATTATGGGCATTGGGACATCAGGGTAAGTACACTTAAAAAGCTTTCTTTTGTACCATTTAGTGTTATGTTCTAGCACTTGATAGTTTCACGTGGTGCTTTTTCCTTTTGTTGGCAAGAATTGAGCCCATGAAATTAATGTTATACTTACACAAGAAAAGAAAAAAAACCCAACAAACCCCCCTTTTTTACTATTATGTTAGAGGTTCTATTTAGAGGCTAAAGTAAACAAGGAGTTGAAGGTTTGCCTCAAAGCTCATGTGCTGCCGATCAAGATTTATAAGAAATGTAAATGTGCCTTTTTCACCCACTTGGTTCTAAACCATTACTGTGTCTGTCTTGATGACTGGTAGCAGCTTCTTGCTGACAAATATGCCTTTGTGTTAGTTTGCTCTCCTTTTGGATCTTGAAAAAGTTGAATTCATAAGCAGTTCTGCATTGTTGTTGATTGACTTGCTGGTCCAGGTTACACCACTGTCTTGTTGATTCATAGACTTTTAGAATGGTAATTGCAGCTGTGAAAAAAGGGTTATCAGTGTAGATCTTGTATCAATGGGACAGACTTTTAAAAGAAGTAGGACTCAAATTTGTATGTTTTAAAGTATTCATAGGTTATTAGAGTAAATTATCTATGACATCCTTTTAGTGTGCATTTCCATAATTAGAAATCAGCTCTTCCCATTCTGTTGATTTTTAGGTTTTGGGGTTTTTGTTGTTGTTGGGGTTTTTTGTTTTTGTTTTGTTTTTAAATTTTGAGGTTTTTTTGTCCTTAGCAGTCCCCCTTGGCTGAAACTCCATGTATAGAGATTTTTGGTTTGGGGTTTTTTTTCAGCTAGGAAAGGAAATGCTGTATTTTGAGAGAAATCCCCTGGGGAGGCTGATAATTAGGTGGTAGGACTCTGTGGAGAATGAAGTTGTGAGCTGATAATTTGTCCTGCAGCTCTCTGGCAATCATGAACTTAGACATTCCAGTAAGTATGGAGGATGCAGGTTGCTTGGATTGTCTACCATTGCCAGTATGCTGGTCTGGAAATTGGAGGCTTAGGGAATTTTATTACTGATCTAGACAAAAGAGGCCTTTTATTACTGGGGGAAATAGAGTATAGATTTCATGGCTCAATGCTTGTAACGGCTGGAGATTTCAATCCCTCCTTGGGATAGAGGAAATAGAATTGAAGTGTGGAAACCTAGCTGATTTGAATCAGTAACTTCATTAAAGTTACCTATTGACAGTGATCAAGGTGTCATTTAATAAATACAGTCCTGATGCTACAGTGAAATCCATGTCCACGTAGAGCTACCAAACCATTGATTTTTTTATTCCTTACAAACACCTTTAGGTTTTTCTTACAAAAAATACTTATGGTAGATGAAGTTTAAAAATAATAGTGTTTATGTTAGCAGTTAAGTGATTACTGAGATCTTGACCTGTAGTTTTCTGAAAACTATAATGCAAGAACATGGACTAAAGGTGCTTTGCTAGTGTGTGCTGTGGAAAATCTCAACTGCCTTAGACTTGGAAATGAAACAGCAACCCTCACAAAACGGTGTATTTTCTGTTTTTGGTATTGTACTCTGAGCACTCTGGATGCCTCTGTGTAATCATAAAAGAGTTATTAGAGATGACAGAAGTTTACACCCTCCCACAGAGATCACAACAAAACACCAATCACAGCTGTTTGCTGAGTGCTTGAAATATTAGATGTTCATTAAGAAAGCCACTGGGCAGTGTAATTGTGTGGAAAACAGTCTGCCTGTGTTTCAGAATGGATATGTTTCACAGAGATCTGAGTTGGATCCTTTGTAATATTAATGGCATGGGTGCATTTCTAAGAAGATGCAGCTTTTTTTTTTTTTTTTTGCTTACTAGCAAAAACCACTACATCCTCTGTATGATAAAACTCTGAGTTTTGGAAACAATTAGTGTATTTAAAAGTTTGACACATTGAAATAATTCTTTAATATCCGGAGGATTTTGAAATATTTAATAAAATAAGCCTTGATGTTTTCAATATATTAAAAAAATTATCTTTTTATTAGAGATATAGTGGGATTTTCCTTTTCTTTTCCAAGCAAGGTTAATTAAATCCATCCTTTTCTCCACTGCTTTGAACAAAGTATCAAATCTGATCCTTGTCTCAGTGATGTCATGTAGAATTTTGCCGTTATATTTAACAGCAGAAGACCTTTTAGGAAAGGCATTAGATGAACTGAACTATAGAAACAATAATGACAGAGTTAGAAATGACATTTTTAGGTTATAATAAAAAATTTACTCCATTCAGCAAATATAAGTCAAAGTATAAATCAGTTGTAAACACACACGGGAGAATCTTGTAAGTTTTGAAAAGTATCTTTGATCTTGTGGATAAATTTCGCAGAGCTAGAGAATTTACATGGAAAGGATTTCAGTTATCTTCCTCCTGTGGAAAATAGAATGTTTTGATGAAGAAAATGTCTGGGGCTTTTTTTTGTTTGTTTTGTTTGTTTGTTGGATTTTTTTTTTTTACAGGTTTTACTAAACAAATAGATTTTATAGAAGGGGATGTCTGTAGAAGGAATTGATGGTGTCCTGCTTAGCCTGTAAGAATGCTGCAGCACCATTTGACAAAATGTGACTTAATATGGATGCAAAGCACTTGATTGGTACTACATGAGCTCATATAAGTCTTGGAAAATAAGATTTATCTCTCAAACTTGTTGACTTTAACAGGAACATGGCCACCTTTCCATTTCTCTGTGGTGTGTCACTGTAGGATATCACCTGTAAGAAACAGTGTGAACTCTTCTGTTTAAAAGCTGTGGTTCAGAAACTCAATAAACCCATCCTGTGATCTTTTATATCTAATCTTCTTAAAATATGTGTTTGTTAGTAAGAGTATAATTAAGGATGTATGCAGTGGCTTAACTTGTACAAGCTAGCTTAGAAAGTGTGGCTGTTAAATGATTTTGCTATAAGCTCTGATTTAATAAGAAAAAGCAGTGTAATAAAAAACTATTCAGTCTTGTGACATTATTGGCAGAAATTAGGGTAACCACAATGTGGACTGGAACCACAGAAAAGTGATACAGGAAGCCTTAAATACAGAAATTCAAATGGTGAGCCGTGAGTGCCTGAGAAGCACAAGTACACTTGGACTTGTTCATTTGTTCAGATGGAAGCAGGAGGGTGAACATGGTTCACGGTCAGCAGGTTTTTCACATCTGCAGCAGGCTTGCACTCTGTGGTGCAAGTACTGATACAGAAAATTAGCAATTCAAACATGACACAGGTGGAGTGAAGCATTAATTGTGTCCCAGCAATATGGTAAAATATAAAGGAAATAAAGCCCAATTTGACTAGTTAAATAGAAGGGAACCTTAAGGGGAAGACTGCATTAACAGTGTTGTGTTTGATCACATCCTTGTGCACGGAGACCAAAACTTCTCATAAAGGTACTATGTGGTAAGAGTACAAATAGTCAGGAAATCATCATCTTAATTTCCAGAATAGTGACTAATACTATTTATATTAATATATCTGAGACTGTTTTCCTCATGGGAATCTTTCAACAGGATAATATTAAATACTACAGTGTCTGAAAAGCCAGTCTCCTTTGGATAAGAATGCCTATTCTGAAAGGTAACACAATAGAGATGATATGATTAGAGAATGGATTTGTTTTGTAGAACAGGGGTTTGTATTAATAACACAAAAAACCCATCTGGATTCTTTTGGTGTTGGTTATAGGTAGTGTAATGGTGGATCTTCAAACATTTAAAAAAGGCTGTATGTGTAGTGAAAAGCACAGGACATTGTAAACAGAAAGCTTTATTGTAGTATTAAGTGTAACAGCACTTTGAGCATGATAATGTCTAATCAGATTATAAAAAGTACTCCTGTACTGGTGAAGAGTTTTTACCTACACAAGATTTGATTTGAAAAGCAAGCCAGTACCCCAGTTTGATTGTGCTTAATTGGAGGACAATTAGTCTCAAAAATTGTTTGGTTCGCGACTAGTATTCAGTACCCTATTCATAGCCAACAAGTGAAAACAGAGAGGTTTGCTGTCCCTTTTCATCTTTATTGGATTAAATTGACAGTGCTAAGGACAACATGAGAAAAGAAATGTCAAGGTAATCTCACATTTTGTTTTAAGGGAAGCATCATTAGTCTTCAGGAAGAGCTGGGGATAAAGAACTGCTTAATGTTACTATTAAGAGGTAATGCAACAGACTATAATCCTTAAACTGTTGACAGGCAATTTTCTTCATTTTGTAGGAGATGGCTCTGAGGGAGAATGGCTTGGATTTACCATAAAAAAAGGAGGCCCAATATTAAATTGAACTTGAGTGGTTGCCAGTTCACAGATAATGAGGATACTGTATCTCAGAAGGGGGTGTGTGTGGCCGTTTTGTTTTGTTTGTTTTCTTTATAGAAAGAAAACAAAACCCAGTCAGTGATTTAACTTTGCAATTCCAGTGGGAATTCCTGCTGTGAATGTTGAATGTGATTATCCAACCTGAAATTTTTGGTAAACAAAAGCTAAATTGATAAACATGAAGAAAGTACAGCGTACATCTGTTTTGTCAGGAAGCGTTCAAAACTGGGTGATGGGAGCACTTAAAACCCAAAGTACTTTGAAACCCAAGCTTGCTGAAGTGAAATTGAAATTTGTTGCATTTCATGGGCTCTGGATTAAGATCTAGTTCATCAGTACCCTTGAAACATCAGCTTAATTTTAACTGTACTGATGATTTAATTAATTTAATAGAATCATTCATGATGTTGAGTGCTTTCAGGGCTCTGTGAGCAGATGTGAAGTTGCTGTGTGGGTTCATTTCTGTTGCAGTGTGGAGTTCCCAATGGCCAAGAACTGGTGCAAAATAGAAAGACAAGTAGAGAATCAGTTTCCAAAACTATTAGACGTTGTTTCTCACTGAGCTTGTCTACTCTCTCTGTAAGAAAAGAAATTACTTCCACTGATAGGTGACATAACCCCCAAACTTTGATCTTAAGCATTCATATGTTATATAGAGCAGATGTATACTCTGTGTATAGCCTTGTATTTTTGTCTGTATTAGTTATGCTTTTTTCCATATAGTTGCACGTTTTAAGTTTACAGTAGAGTGAGAATCTATTCAGATGGGACAGGAATTCATGATATATCCCATTTGTTCTTAGAACATCCCCTAACTCTATTGTCAAAGACTTCTTTTCCCCAAGCTTGTTAACCTTTATTCAGGCTATTGTTTTTCAGTATTAATGGAAGATAATTGTGTTTACTTACCTTATGGAATAAGATGTAGCACTTGTCCATTTAGTATTCTAAGAAAAAAGTCTATGTGACTTGAGACTGCTTTTTAAGTCGTACTGACCAGTATTTAGTTATCTTGCTTTGGGAATAAGTGCAATAGAATTAGGCTGTGTTATTTATATTTCAGGTTTTGCTCTGCTTATTTATGGAAAATCTTATCTTAAATGAAGGGAGAGGGCTACAGATTATTGTAAAAAAAATAAAATACCCACATCATGAAAAAAATTATTAGAAATTAGGGGTGCTTCTCCTTAATATTGGATGCTGTGTTTCTGGTAACTTTGTGAATGTTACGTAATAGTTGTAAGATTCTGGTCAGATAACCTTCAGGCAGATGAAAGAGATATTTCTTCCAACTTGAGCAGAAAAATTAGATTGCTACATACAAAACTACTGGGTATTTAGGATAAATAAGTTGATCTAAAATTTAGAGAGGTCTGTCTTCCTGAATGAGAGTTGTGAACACAAATCCTTGATTTATTTGTTATTTGGTTAAAATAACATGAACAACTGATGGTATCTAGCAAACACCATCTAACATATCAGTGATGCTTGATGAAAGTTTTTAATGAGATTTCTGTCTCTTTATTCTAGTTAAATTTTTCAAGTACCCCACATCATCTGCTATGAAACCTCTGCTACAGAAAAAAGCTTGATTTAATAATATTTAGGGAGCAGTTGAAACCAGATAATGCAGCTAAAGCAAACAAATGCCAAACCCAAATAAAACTTAAACAAAAACAAACACATGCACAACCAACAAGCAAAACCAAAAATAGGCTTTATGGGAAAGATGAAGAGCAATGTCTTTCCACCACGGAAAATACATCTACAACAAAAATGACAGCAGTGAAGGGCTTCTGACAACTGTTAATTGGCTTTGGTCTTCTTCAGAGCCCACCTTGGTGCCGGAAAAGTTAGAGTTTCTCAGTCCTTTGACAGATATTTCTGATAAATGTTTAAAATACAAGGACAAAATAAGATTGGACTGTTTGTCCTTGACACTCTTTCTGCATTCTCTAGAAAGGTTTATATCTCAGGGCCAATACCTCTTGTTGAAAGAATTAGACAAAACATTCATTTCCTTGTTGTTCTGAGTGAGCTGGAGTAGAAACCAAGCAGGCTGTGATGACTTGGGAAAAGAGCAACTTTTATGGCCTGTGGTCAAAAAACTTATAGTTTTCCAGGGCTCAGAAAAGGGCCTCTGTTTAACAAACTAAACAGCCCTCTTGCCAAACTCCCATATAAGAAATTTTAGAAGTAAAAAGGAGTTCATTTTTCTGTCGTATGGGCTTCGGTCAGCTACATTGTACAGAAACTTGCATTTGCCAAAGCAGTGTCTGCATTTACTCATCTGTGTATATTTCTAGCTCTGCCTTAGGCTGAGCAAACCTGAGAATTATTCAAATGTAGGCTCTTGAGAACCCTTGTTTTGCTCTTGTTGGTTCCCTGCCCACACTCTCTGAGGTTATAAAGCTCCTCTAACTTTGTTGTTAACTTGCTCTTTCCCTTCAGCACATTCATTTACATGTTTTGCATAAGGGAATGTGGACATCTCTGCTGCCAGGCTAACTCCACTGGTTTCTGTCTCTGCCAGTGTCTGCCTGCTGTCTCACCCAGGGCACCTTGTCTGTGCAAATACACATGTACACAACAAAGGTAGATCAGATTAAAGTTTAGGTTCATTAGCACTGAGTCCCATAAAAACTCCCTTTAGCAATGCTGAATTTGATTTTTAATATGTTGAAACAAAAACTCTTTCATTCATGATCACCCAATTTGCAACATCAGTGATGAGAACATTTGTTGAATTCATTACTTGACTGCATAGTTTTTTAGTTGCTTATTCTTTATCATGTGAATCTGTGAGGAAATACATAGTGCTTACCAATCAAAATGGAATTCCTGTGTAGCTGTAGTTAATGACTGTTGATGTACATACCCCTGTACAAGGCTGCTGCTACCAAGGCCAAGAGGACCATCGCAGCCCAACTGCAATTAAGCCAAGGTGATTGAGGAGGTCTATCCCACAGATGGCTATTTATAGATCCAGTAAAATCTCTGTGTTCAATCCTTGTTATGGCTGCTTTGCCCAAGTGGGGCTTGGGGTTTTTGTACATGCATGTGAATGCATGTACAGAGTATTGAATTTTTAGTTCTAATAGAAATTGTGATATGTGGTTATGTGAACTTATGCTAGTTGAGCTCTAAGTAACAGAGCAATATGGAAATGCTAGTGTTTGTAGAATTTGAAGGAAAACCTAAAAAGTCATTCTGAGGAATCAATTTCTAGCTGGTGTCCAGAGGAAAAAAGCCCACTTGTATATGACCTTTAGATAAAATCTACAAAGTATTGACCTTTAATTGCTATATGCTTGATAAATTGAAATTTGGAGGAAGGAAACAGTACAAAAATTTCTCAAAAAAGCCATGTATCAAGACTAGTGCTCTTTGCATTATGTAATAACACATTCTTCTGGCAATTTAATCCAAATTACATTTTCTCAACAATTAATAGTCCTTAATCTAAGTAGTAAAATAAACTTTGTGAATATTTGCTGATATATTGTATTTTAATTAAAAGACTTCTTTTATCACGTCCTTCAGGAATTATTTGGCAAATTGTAGCTAGGTATTGGACTGCTAGTAGTTTTAGTCTGTCCTCTACACTTTTGTATTTGTACCTTTGTGTGTATTTAATTATGAAAGAAAAATATTTCTTTTTATCCAAGGTGTTACTTGAAAAAAACCTACATTTTCCTAAAATCTTTGGCTGCTATTTTCTTTTCTTATTATAAGTTCTCCTTTTAATACTCTGTCTCTGCATAAATTCAGAGACTGAAAAAAAAAAAGACAATCCTTTCTTTTTCAGCCTTGCATCTGGAAAATTAATTTTAAGCTAAAATTTCCTGTTTCAACATTCAACCAAAGTATTAATAAAAAATTGTCAGATCTCTTTCATGGACTTAATTTTTATGTTTAAGGCCAGAGGTTATCATTAGATAATCTAGTTTGAGTAATATATAGCAACTAAATGACTTCCTGACGAACAAATTGGCTCTGGACTGTGGCCAAGAGCAAAAGAGTATTAGGTGTTGGGCAAGTGTCACTTGAGATTATTTGAAATAATTTTGAGATTCCAAGCTGATTCTGCAGATGCTGGCAGATGGAATCTCCTTTCCTTCCCTGTGGTCTAGTTTATGTAGTATGAAGGACTGTTCCTATAAGAGGATACTTCATGTCACCTGATTTTGTCACCTGTTACCTACTTTTGGTTTTAAGAAAGAGAGGAGGAAAAGTACTGAAGTAAATTGCGGAGCAGTTCTGGAATCTGTAGTCTTTCACTTCCTCGTTTTGGGCTGAATATAGACCTGGAATTCATAAAGAAAATGTTGATGGGCTTGAGTTCTAAGATTTTTAGGAGGTTTCATAACTTGTTGATTTGTGAGCTGCTCTAGCTGTATTTGTGATGTTCTTATGGAGTATATCCTAACTTTATTATGTGTAGTATGTATAACAGTGTTATCCAGCAAAAAGTGTAGAAAAATAGGGATATATATTAGGAATTACTCAATGAAGCATAAATAGTGTTTGGGGTTTTTTTGTGTAAGTAATGCATTTATGTCAACTGAAGTTTTCTTTGCCCTGTTAAATATTTTTAAATTCCAGAGAAAGTTAAGGCAGGGGTTTTTTTAAGATTTTGTTTTGTTAATGCCAGAAATGGTTCTATAGCTGTGAGGTTCAGTATTGTCTTATAGGAGGTCTACAAACTCTGGGAGCTGCTGACTGTAAACTACAGGAATAGGAATGTGGAGTCACATTGGCTTGTTTCAATGCAGAGAGAGTTTATTTCCAAATCTGTAATGAAAACTGAGCCTTCTGAAAGGCTGTTGTTATTCTATCTGTAGAACCAGTATAGGGGTGGGGATTCTCTTTCATGTCAGATGTTTGTCTCTGCAGATATGGATGCTATAATCAGTGCATGGAGGGAGTAGCATTTAATTTTCTCCCACTAGCTGAGCTCTGTACCATTGCTTTCAGGCAGACCTGTGCAGCTGCATTGCAAAAAATGCTCAATGTAGTCATTAATATGGTTTTTTTTTTCAATAACAGCTTGTGCTTGAGGGCTCTATCATCAATCTACTTCTGTGAATTCCCTTCCACCTTTAGTCATTCTGCCAATACTGATATAATTTCTGTGCCATGAAATAGCTGCTGTGGACTGCTATCAAGAGGATATGTGAAGACCTATGGAAAAAATGGAGTAAGAAAACATGAATTCATATTTAACTTGGTCTGAATCTTATTATCCCTTATAAAAAGAGAGAAAACTCACTGAATTTTGCACATCTGGGAGGCAGGGTGAGATATGAGAGAATCCTGACCCCTTTTCACGTAGTATCTCTTGGGACAGCTCTTTGCCAGTCCTTTGGTGTGCTCTATTCCATCCTTGATCTCCCTATCTGGCTTTGGAGGTAGTTGATTATCTATTTTTTTTGTCAGCATAACCTCCTCCACATTCCCCCTACTGATGTGAATATTTCAGTGAGAAAACAAGGTAAATTATCTTATATTGTCCATGCTTTTGCTATGTCCTGTGATTTATGTACCACTTTCTGTTCATTGTGGTCGAACCAGTCATTTCCTACTAAGCCCAGTTAACCTTCTTTGACTTTGCTTCTCAGGCTGCTCACTTGTTTTATGTGCCTTTATATTTTGCATGAGCAGATGGTGAGTGTTACAACTGTCCTTGTTGTGCACAACCAAAAATCAGCCTTGCATAGCCCTGATTTACTTTGGACTAAAACACCCCTTCTCAGATCACAGTCAATACAATTCAGTTGCCCTCAGCCTTACATGTATTAAGTCAGGGCTTTAGGAACTCGTTAAGAGGCACTAGACTTTCTCAGAGTGATTCAATATAGTAGTTTCATTATATGATGCCTGGCTCTCTCCACTTGTGAAAATGAAAAATTCTGGTTTTGAATAACAATGTTCTCTAGCTGACATAACTTTTAAGCTCTGTCAGGAATATGTTTTGATATGGAAAAAAAAAAAGTAGCAGTGGAAAGTTCTGGATACAAATATAACTTGCTTACTCGACTGTACCAACATGCCACTGTTTCTTTCTGTACACTGCCTTGCCTCACTGGCTCCCCAAATGTCTTTTGACATAGTTAAAAAAAAAAAAAAGTCTAATCAGTGATGATAGGGAATTACCAAGAATTCAGTGAATGATTTGAACATAATGTTTTGCTATAACGCTTTACTATTTTTTTTCCATGGGTGACATAAAATGCTTCTTTCTGTAGCTGCCTGCTCAGCAGCTTAAATTAGCAGTTGTTTCATCATTCTTTCATTGATAATGCCTTGTACTGTGCTTGCCATTTCCAGTCCTGGATCAGCCCAAAACCTTTGCTGTGGATCAGTAATTGCTGTCTGGCTGTGCTAAATGTCTGACCCTGTTTAGAAAGCAAAGTTTACAGTTTTCTCTTAGGTTAGGAAACTGATCTGTGCAAGCATTAAATTTTAAAGATGAATTTTAATTCTGGTAAGGAGAAGCCATTAACAGGAATCTTTTCAGACTTGTGAAGCCTCCAAACACTGATAATCTGTTTCTCTTCATTCCATTCTAATTAAAGAAGAATTATTTAGCATAAAACCTTTTCATTGCTCCTTGAACAGCTCATCAGGAGTTAGCCCTGGCAAGGGAAGATGTTTTGTCATGTAGCAGTTCTGGCTTGCAGAATTCCTGTTCTTTCCTGTTTGTTCCTGCCTCTGATGTACAGTGCACTGTTTTACAGGTGTACTGAAGCAAGTGTTTATTGCAGACCTGGCAGGGACTGAATCAGGGCACCAATGTGGATAAAGAATGGTCTCTTTTCTTTTTATTTTACCCAGACCTCTGATTTGAGTCTCAATTCAGCCCTACAAACAGGTTTACTGGCACAAGATGAGGTGGCAGAGTGCTGCAGAATCTGTAACTGCAGATAAGAAAAGACAATTTCTTACACCGGCAAAGCTGCCCAAACCCTTGTTTTGTGAAACTTCTCCCTCTATTTATCTTTTCATCAGGCAACTGAGGAAATTGGATAGTAGGCCTTAAAAAGACAAAAAATAAACAAACTCACTGCACAACTTTGTGCTGGTTTCATATGTAGTCTGACTAAGTTCCAGAGTGTCCCATTGGAATCACTCAAAACGCTTTCAAAACCAGCTTTGTTTGGCTGATAGGCTGCTGATTTTTGAAGTTCATAATCTCTAATGGTAGAGAAGTTAGTCTGTCAGAATTTACATCCTGTCACAAAGCAAAATATAAGTTACCACCTCCAGAACTCAAGTTTAGATTGCTGCTAAGTGATTGTTTCCTGTGAGGAGCTTAAAAAAGGTACATGTTTATTGTTTAATACATCTGGTAAGTGGTGGCAAGTTAAAAACTGCAGTCTAGGGCTAGAAAAACCTGAGCAATTTGCAAACTTGATGCAACTTGACTAATTCCTGGATTGCAGAAATTAAATACCTACCGCTTTTAACACAGCCATTTATACTGCCACCTGTTAGCATTTTTTAACTGTATCACAACCACCTAGAGTACAATAGATTAGAAGAGTAGTGAGGACTTTTGTAAAAATGCCTAACGTAGGCTTAAATATTCACTACACTACTTGCATTTTGAATTAGTTGCTTTCAAAAATATACTGTCCGGCTGCAATTTTTAATCAAGACATTCACATTCTGGAATGCTAATGAATAAAAGGGAATACTAATGGAAAAATTTTGTTTGCTATTATGGTAGTTTATTTTTTGACATGATTTTTTACCTAATTCTTCGTCATAGTTGAGAATAAATATAGTGATGCTAGTAAGAATCTTTTAGTTTAACAATTCTTAAACGGTATTGCTGTCTTTTTTAGATTGAAGAAATGAAAGATCACTTAAAAAGCTCAATGTAATTTCTTTAGTTATTTGTGGGATTTTAAATTTTGAGCAAGATACCCAATGTCTACTTTGAAAGTGTTCTAGTAATGTTACACTGGTTTAGGAGAAATATATTTGATTCATCTTTAGTGCATGCAGAAATCTCCAACCACTAATCTTTTAAAAATGTATAAAGGAAGATGCTTTGCTTGTTTCTGTAGCCTTCTCCTCAGCCCGAGTGCTGGGAAGGGGCACAGAATTGAGGTTTCAGAGACAGTTCCCCATCAGTAGAGGCACTTGTCCTTGCACGTAGTTGTCATTTATTCAAATTGCTGCTTTAGATATGCTGTCTTGCCTTTTGAAAGAAATTTTAAACAATCTCCTTCTAAAATTTGTTGGCTTAAGTGCTGGGACAGGGATGGGCAGATTAAGTAAGAAGTGCCAGTATGAGCCATGGCACAGAATATATGGCATTACCATGTACAGAAAGCTCTCAACTTCTCAGTATTTTTGCAACATGTATGCTACTTCCCGTGAAAAAGAAAAGTTTGAATTTTCTCAATTTGAGAACAGCAGTATGAATTCAGACCCATTCTAATGTCTTATTGTCACAGGTGCATTTTAAAATGTGATTATTCTACAGTGTGTTTAATTACTAATTATGTAATCACTGAATTTTTAGCATATTTTGATTAACTTACAGGGACTATTAAACAAATTGAATTGCTGTTGTAAAGCTAGTTACAGTGAAAAATTACTTCAGAGGAAGTTATAATAGGCATGTATGTACGTGTTTGTATGTACAAAAGGTACAAATTGCTGCTATTTCAGCAAGAAGGTCCAATTAGATACCAATGAAATCATCAAAGTTGGAATATCAGAGCAAAAGATTTGTGCTAAATTATACCTATATTGAAGACTCAAAAGAAATAAAGAAAATCTGACAGTAAAGGACTGGGGCTATCATTACAATTATTAGCAGTGTTGGATGAATCAATGTATTTCTTTGTTCTCCCTGATAAGCTGAATGATGTTCAGATTTCCCTGTAACAGTTCTGTTATCTTCAATTGAACGTTTTGTTGTGAAGTTCTGTCTGGGACCTCCACCCAATTTCTAGTAAAGAGAATTAAGTACTCCTATCTGAGAGGAGCTAAAGGCAGCACAATAATTCTCCCCTACTGCTTCAATTTGTGTGCTGTGGAACACTGTTACAGGAAATTTGCTCTCCCAGTCTTGGAGCAGAATTATGTGTTCCAAATACTATTGAGGAACAGAAGTGGTTGTTTTAATCTCTTCTAAAAAAATGTTGAGGTACGAAAGTGGTGTGAGTGGAACTTGACAGGGCAGTAAAGTGCATGCTTTAGTTCCTGGCTGGCCCATCCTATGCCTTCAGACCTCAGCACTCCTAATGACTCTTCTTGGTAAACAGGAGATGCTAAACCAGATTGTTCTTGGTGTAGAGGAAGGCTCTGTGAGCAGCTATGTCTTTGCTGTACTTTGTTTCTAGCTCTGCTTGTCTTTCTTGTTTGTAACTAATGCATTTGATTACCTGAAACTTTCAGGCTGCTCTTTTGCTGCAAATCCAACCGACTCATTGTACTGGTTTAGTTTACTCACTGTGGTCCTTATTGAGGGGGAAAAAAAAAAAAAAGTAAGTTAATTCAGAGTAGAAATATGAGTATGTGGTACAGACCATTATTAGTTTCTTTTTCTTCAGAAGTTTGATGTACCTCTGCTGAAAGGGAAGGGAGCTCCTCTGATTAAAAGAATGTGTAGCTAAGGGCTAACAAAGTTTGGCATTTTGCTTGTTTCAAAACAATGTCATGGTTCTATGGCAAAAGTATCTTTGAAGTGATGTCTAAAATGCCCAGAAACAACACTCTAAGACTCTTTTTGAGTATTAGAAAGCAAAAAGTACTTGTTTATTTACAGCATACTGGGTGCGTAGGAATCACTTTCAAAGTATGCACACCAATTTACAGGGGTGCTATGGGTTTATACTATGGTTCTTTACCTTCCTAAAAATTGTTGTTCATTGCAGTTCTTAATACTAAACAAGATTTTTAAGTAGTAATATTTCACTGCAAGTTGGTCTATAGGACTTTTCTCATCCAGTATATTAAGATGAGAAGTCTTGGTGTCAGACTAATTCCCTAAGCTCTGTGTGTAGACTGACCAAGAAAAACAACACAATGGTGCACAGTTTGCTGTCTTTTTGCCGTAAGACGTAAAATAATTTACTTTGTATTGGTAAGCCACTGTGTGTGCTCTGCCTGCTTGAAGGCAATAGGGTCTCAGTATTGTAGGCCGAACCTTGCTCTTTGCATGTTCCAAACTCTGATGTAAATATTGGAAGAACTGTAGAGGAATATAAAACCAGAGAACAGCTGAAAGGTAGAAAAATGGAGTAGAAGCCTTGTAATCATAGCATGTTGGCATTTGAACTCAAATATTGCTGTTCCCTTTTGGATGTGCATGTATTTTTTTTATCTTGGAGATCAGCTAATCAGTTTAGTATCCATCCCTAGATAAAACAACTTCTTAAATTCCACCCTATTCGCTGGAAACAGCATTCCTAGGAGAAAGAGTTTTGGCCTGGCTATCAGGAAAAGCCATGAAATGCAGTTACATTCACTTTTGGTCTCTCTGTCTTTGATCTACTTCCTGGCGGTGTTTCAAAATACACATTCTGGGATAGAATTTACATGTTTGTGAGATAAGTTAAAGTTTGGTATTGGGGAGAGGGGAAAAAGAGGTTGAGAAGTAAGAGAATTTTCATCTGTTGAAAAATGTTTTGATTTCTTATTGAGTGGTGAAGTATCTCCAGGAAATGACTGGGTACTAAAGCGACCTGATGAGGGTAATTCAGTTGCTTCTATTGCTTGCCTAGGGAATGGAATGATTGTGCTTTTGAGTGGCTTTGTAAATTTTTGTTTACTAAGGGCAGGCTTTCTTTGAGAACTCTGTTGAAAGCATTGGGACATAATTCTGAAATTTCCACTTTAAAGAGATTTCTACTCTGTGGTTTTTTAGTTTATGCTATTCATGGTTGCCTTGTGTCAGTCTGGGTAAGACAATGTTGTTCTGTTACTGGTTATTTCCAAGTTTTATACAATACATTGTCAGCAAGACTGTTTTTGTTTGGTGTAGGATAAATGCAGCCCTGTGTATAGCTCATAAAACCACTAGGATTTTCTGGATTGAAAGGTTCTTGGTAAATATCAGACATTAAACCTACGCCATTTTTGTAGCAGTTATGTACAATTGCTGTTTCCTAATACATAAATTTATTGCTATATTTCTAGGTGTAACGGGGGTTGATTTTTTTCCTTTGGTTTTTTTGGTTTGTTTGTTTGGGGGAGCTTGTTTTTTTGGGTTTTCCTTTGCTTNNNCCCCCCCCTTTTTTTTTATTTATTTCTGGATCAAAATATGGCTATTTTCTCTCTTTAACAGAAGGTTTCCTAAGTTTATAGAGTGTAAAACACAATCCCACTACTCTTTACAGTATAGAATACATCCAAAATTCAAGTTACCTTGGCACCAGCTACATCCATTAATGCACTGAGAACCTGGTAGGGGACTAGTAAGCTGTTCTTTGTTTGTCATTCTTGATCCATCAGTATAAGGTGAGAAATTCCCTGATGAAATATCCATCTCTGTGTTAGCTGTTGGTTGGGGCCAAAGCAAGATCTTCAGGTTTTAGAGCTGTGTAATTTTATATGCAGCCAAGAGTGTAGTATCTCTAGTAGTTGTAAAGAAATTAAACTTAATATTTTAATAGATGGGCTAAAAATAAGTGTTATATAATCAGCATTATTCTAAATTGAGTAGATACTATCTATTGGGCAAGAAACATATTTCTAATTGTGTGATCTATGAGCATTTTTATTTTATATGAATGATCATATGTAGTGCACACTTCTTTCTAAATATTTGCTAAACAGAAAAGTAATTTTTTAATTGGACATTGCTATATGATGACTTGCAGCCACTGGAAACAGGAAAAGAAATGCTAAGGCCCTTAAGGCAGTTGTTAGTTACTTAGGGTATTTATGAATCAGTGTTAGAGCCTGGAGATGACACCTCTCTTTGGGAATGAAATGGTGAAAAGGTAGAGAGGAATAGAGGGGCTGCAGCTGAATGTTTGCTCAATTTCTGTGCAGTTGCAGGTTTTAAGTGTGTGCTAAGTGTATACTTTGGTGAATCAGAGCCAAAGGTTACGGTCATTTGTTCTGGAGGAAATCGATAGACTTGAGAGGATCCCGGTTCTGTTGTTCTGTGGTGGCAGGCAACTTGAGGCATGGCAGATAACAGATTAAATTTTTAGGTGAATTAGGACCTTAAGCCCTGTTTTCAAAAGCAATATAAGCAACTTTGACAAAAGTTAGTGCTTCTAAATCATCTGTATTTTTTATAATAAGTAAGAAAATCAAATACATCAGACTCAGTTGTCTTCGAAAACATTGACTTTTCCCCCCCTAAAACTTGGATCAATAAAGGAGGAAAAACTGCCTTTTTTTTTTTTTTTATTGCAGCAACAGACAATTTTGTTGTTCTCCATATAATGACGTTTGCTTAAAGTAGAGCATGTCTGTATACTTCTGAATCTTCATAAAGGACTATAATTGCTATGCTACTTGTTGGATGGAATAATATAATAAATAAGGCTTACAAATAGACATTTTACGTTACGGACTGTCTACTTTTTGATTATTCACATTGAGTGTTCTTTACTGCTGTTCTGACAAAGGATCAACTCTGGATAATATGAAAGCTGTTAATGATACAGAAAATAATTATATGATTAATTGCTTAGAGGAGGACTCTTACTGAATGTCATCAAGTTATCCATATATATGAATTGTATAAAATACCTGTGCTGTAAAATCTTGCCAAGAGCATAAAAATAAACAGGCTAGATGAGTGAAACTCATTCAAAATAATTATATTTCTCTGTAATTTGACCCTGCTTTTTGGCTTTTCTTAGGTATCTAGAATTAATGTGCAATCATATCTTGACTTGTCATTTCTTAAATGTTCTGTCTTCAATGTGATGAAGTTCAGAAAGCTTTTGTATTAAAGTCATAGTAATTTTTGTGATTTAGTATTTGTATCCTGTATTTATCAAACAGTAAAGGATAAGAACCCAGAAAATAGGATGACAACAATGTAGTTGTTACAACAACAACAACAAAAAAAAAAAAAAAANTTAAAAAAAAAAAAAAAAAAAAAAAAAAAAAAAAAAAAAACCACCAAAAGAAATCAAGCAATGTTATCTGCAGACCTTTTCTTAACCCAAAAATGTGAATAAGAAATCCTAATGTCAAGAGTAATACTTGTTAATTTTTAAATATATATTTTGATGAGGCTTATTAAATGGCTGTTAACCTTAAATTCTTCTCTGTTATTAGCTGTTATTGTAAAGCTTAATAAGTGGATGTTAATTTGTCATGTAATGTTGGACTTCCCAGGAGGTTACTTTGGACAGCATATTACATATATTCATACTGGTACTAGAAAAGACACATGACTGATACTGTTCCATTTTTCATTCCTGATGGTTATCCAGCAATGACAAATGTTTCCACATTTAACAAGAATAAGATACTGTGACTGTTTGAACTGACACTTAACACAGAATTAAGTTTTTTCTCAACTTGTTTTCCCTCAAGTCCCATTTCCTCCTAAAACAAAACATCTAGAGTCTAAAATTGATGGAAAGATGGGTGTTGCTTCATTATGTTAACAGCTGTAGACAGGCAATTCAAGCCTGTTGATACCTTCCTTTGGTTAAATAGTTCTTCTCTGTGCAAACTAAAGCAATGAGGTTTTTTTCAGTGTGCGCGCGACGGCTTTTTAAAAAATGGCAGTTATGTACTAAAAACATTTTATGCTCAGTAAAGGAGCATATAGTTATTGATATTCGTGGGACATTATTAGAGGATATCTTTACTCAACAGTAAAAATAAGTTGGGAAAAATTGGAGGTTATTTCCTGTGAGTACTCATTTCTGTGCAAGCATCTTGTATGTTCCCATATGACAAGTTAACAAAAAGGCTGGGATACTGCAAACAGTGGCCTGAACAGAATCTTTTATCTCTGTTTAGTCTGTGCTGAAATGTTACAATGATGAATGGCTTTCAATTCCCACACTTTCCCTTCCTGGCATTAACAAATTTTCATTGGGTGCCAAACTTTCAAGTCGGGCAGATTGTACTTTTCAAACTGTGAAGTTCCATTATGGGACTATTTGAAAACTGTGCTGACACTTGTAAACCTGTACAGGTCCTTATTTGCAGTCAATCCCTCATCTTTTCCTTTGTACTCTGGCTCCTATAATTAAGTTTTCTGCTATGAGCGAATCAGCAATAGTTTTCTTGCTAGATCATGAGAACACTTAACTATCTGTACTCATATTCATATGACTCACACATACTCATGTCACTCATAACCCATTTTCACCAGTCAGTGTATTTTCTGTCAGGCTAATTAACTCTTAGGCACTACAACAGTACTGCAACTTGAAAGCCATAAGAGGCTGTGATTACTGTGAAAGTCCAGCATCTTAAACTACAGCTTTCACAACTTAAATACAAATTTACATGGAACATATGTTAAATAACACAAAAAAAAAATTCCTTTAGCATGGGGAAAAAAATAAGAGGAAGTTAAGTTTGAAGTACACTTCTGGGTAAGGAGACTTTCTGCAATATGGATGCTTAAAGTTTTTAAAGCTATGATGTGAAGTGTTTTTTAAAAAATGAAATATTGGAATGTAAAGTTAATTTTGCAGCTATACATGAGACAAACTCAAACCTGGAATCTCCTGTCTATTGACTGTATAGTGGGCTGTATGCTTTTTTTTTTTTTAAATATATGTATAGGAAGAGATCTCTACCCTATTTCTTGAAGCATCAGTTATATTTTCTAAGTTTCTTTTTATTCCATCTAACCACAAATGCGTATTCCTATGGTTGTTTTTCCTGCCTCTTTGCACTATTCAACAGGCAAGATGTGAGTCTTTGTTGTCCTCTATCCATTTGCTTGTAGGTATAGCATACAAGGAAATTCAGTAGGGAAAACAACCAATCCTGTTTGTCATTACCATTCCCTGATTGTATTTCTGTGGTTCTTTTCTCTTCCATAATAAAACACTCAGAGCAGATGCAGCTTCTTTTTGAAGCGCCTTCACCGTGTTATGAGAATATTCATAAATAAGTAATTCTTACTTGCTGGAAATGTGAACAGACCTTATTGTTCTGATAGAACCACCAGGAAACCTGGAACTCAACCCAAGCTGGGCACCAGAGAGATAGTGGGACTTCTTAACATACTGTCTCTGAAAGAAAGCTAATAGAGTTTCATTGTTAAGAACCTTGAAAATTAGGAGTTACTAATGGTTTATGCAGTTTTAGCTTAGTCCTTTAAAAATTTATCTGTAGGTCTTTAGCATTATATGAAGCAGAACCTTGTGTAAGAAAGTGTATTTTTTTTAATTGGTTTAGGTTAAGTGAATACATGCATTTAAACTTGTGTGAGAGTTAATTCAGCCTTGTGTAAATTACCATTAGGATAATGGTCTGATTTCTGCTCTTCTCTAATGAAGTCTAATGAAATATTAAATTCTTCAATGCCTAAATTTTTCTGGAGTTCCATCAAAAGGGACTCTAGTACATGATTTCCTTAACATAATAAGGAAGGTATGAAATATAAAATATTGTTGTAGAGTTTTATTTTTTTTTAAAGCTTTAGGAGTTAGTTGTACCGTACAGGTTTTCCAATAACGAATGAGTAGATACCCATGGTTTCACTAATTCCAAGGCACACAAACCCAATTTCTTTTCAGTGTTAAAACAATCGCCTAGTTCATTTTCCTGTTAATTCTTGTAAGTTACTCAGAGGTCAGCATTGATCTAAAGTCAGATTGAAGTTGAATCAAGCTGTTTATTCAGGTTTTGTGAGAAAGCAATAGAGTGGCATTTTTTGTAATAATGAGGGGTTTTTATGTACTGGAAAGCACCATGAATTAAAATAAATTTGGCAATTATTACATAACATTGATCTTCTCTTCAAAAAGTAGAACACTTATTTTTTGGACCCACCACCTGAGTTTTGCCCAGAAATTTGTTGATGAGGAGATGAAACAGAACACAGTTCCTTAAATGTATTCAGAGGATATTTCATATAAAGGAAAAAAGGCAATTTAGCTATTGACGATTTAATTGTGACTGGCAGGAGTAAAAGTCTTAAAAGTATCCAGGTTGAATGAATACTAAGTGGGACCAGCTGCACCAGTACAAGCTGTGATCCCTGTGATAGGAAGGAGGATAACAGCAAAATAAAAACAATACATTTAGTATTACAGGCTGTGTTAAACTCCTAGAATTGGTCACTAAAATCTTCTGAGAGGCTTCTCAGAGGTACTAAAGAAAACTGTGGTCTCTCTGATTAATTATTTTAGAGGCACAAATGCATTTCATATTACACAAGGACAAACGGACTATTTGAAGGCAGTTGGCAAAGCTGAAGATTGATGTTGAGGAGCTGCTTTATTTGAAAAGTGCAGCCCAAGAGGGGGCATCTCGTTACCACTGTGAGTGCCTTGCCTTGATGTGTTTCTGGTGCTCTGCAACACATAGCGAGCAGAGTAGGAGAACTGAATTTGGTGAGAATTCTTGGGGTTTCAGTGGATTTATGTCTTTGGCAACAGATTGCTCTTAATTCAGAAATTATATGAAGCCTTGTGACAAGAGTGTGGTTATCAAACATGGCATCTTGATCAAGGTGGATGGAGAAAACCCAGCATTGATAGGTTGTTCCAGGGAAGGTTCAGGTGGGCTCTGAAACTAAGACACTATTGTAAGCTTAAAGCAACAGTATTTTATTACAAGAGATGGCCAAGTAAACAGGAACCTGAGGGAGAGAGAGAAAAGGATGGAAAATAAGCCCTGCATGTATAAACACCCAACTTGCTCAGGTGTTATGGAGGTTGTCTCCTTGACCCCAACACCCCCGTGCCCCCCCCCATACACTTATGCGCTACTCCCAGTCATACCAACCCCAATGTGGTCAGCTGCTGCATCCTCGGGTTTCGGTAGGCTCAACATTCTTGGTGGGCGTCCCCACAGGAGGCAACGTTGTCCTCTGTGCCAGCACATACCTCCACCCCGAGCAGGACCTGTCTCCTTTTCTACCTACTTGGCCGATGACATCCTACCTGGGCTGGTGTGGCCAGCACTGCCCAGCAAGAGGCCTTTGGTCCCTCCCTCTGTTGTGTAAGGGGCTCACCTCCTGAGCATGTGTGAGAGCATTGGAATTTCCTTGTGCCTGCATGGTACATCCCAGAGGGTCCCTCTAAAATGGGTGTGGGGGCTTACTTCATCACCCTCCTCTTCACTTTCTCCTCCAAATGCCCTCTAAAGGCCATCAGCCAATGGTGAGGGCCCAATTAATTTTAGTTTATACAAAGAACTTCCTCCAAGGACGAAGATCTTGCTTGTCAGCCCTTGTTTTCCCTTGGCTTGGCAGGAAAAGAATAAACTTCTCACAGGTCAAAACACAGACCAAAGCAAAAAAAAAAATCAACATCTAATCCATCCTGAATACACACCAGAAGAGGTTGCCCAGAGAAGTTGTGGATGCCTCAACCNGAGAAAACCAACTAAATGAAATATTATGAGGTGGTACAGAACTGGTCAGAAAACTGTAAGGAGAAAGTCTAATATTTTCATGAAAGTGCATGGAGTCTTTTGGTGCTTCAGTTCTGTTCCTTTTCGTCAGTGCTTTGAGTGATGGTATAGACAGACTTCAGTCAAAGCCAAGCTGGGAGAAACTTAGGGAGTTAAAAATGTTGGAGGATATCCTGAGAAATCAAAATTACCTTGGTAAATGGAGAGAAGTCAATTTCAAAATTGCTCAGTTGGAAGTATTTGTGCATGAGAAGGAAGGGCTAAGCAGAAGTAGGTAGTTGTTTTGGAAAAACACTTACATGTGATTCATCAAGGATAAGACCTCTGAACTAGAGAAATAAGTTGTAACGTACAAAAAGACTAAATGTGGAATCAACTGTCTTAACAGACTTTGAGTATTTTGCTGCTGCTGTGAGGAGGGAGGGGAAAATGTGGTCACTGTGGTAGTTAGTTTACTGTTTCTTCAGGTTTCAGCAAGGAAAAAATAGATTGCTTTAAAAAAATATTAAAAATTAAAAGTATGTGCATTAGGAAAAAATTGCCAGAGTATTACATAATTAACTAATCTATTATCTTGGATACACTGAAGAAGCTTAAAAAGCGTGAGTATATTAATGCATATGTATGTATTTTAAACAAAGTGTGCTATTGCCATGGGATTGTCTCCAATTTAGTCCTGTTTCAATCAAAGTAAGCACAGCTGTGTGTGTTTCAGTTCTGATAGGAAATGTAGTGAATGCTAACAGAGGAAATGCAGAAAGTGAATTCTCATCCATCACTTTAACACACTGTACCACGGGCTGAACTGTGATAAGGGATTCTTGTCACACTGCAATTTCTAGCTTCCTAAAATACTCCTTTGTCCTCTGTCTTTTAGGGGGGTGATAGAGGGTGGGGGAAGCACAACATGGACATTTGTGGAAACTTGAATGAAATTGCTGTGAAGTTGCTTCTGATGTAGCTTCTTGAACTGTATTCGGTGTTTTTTAAACAGGACAAGCTTAGTTTAACACATGGCTTCTAAAAGTTTGCCCTTCCATTTGATTTTTTCATTTGATTGGTGGAACCTTTAGCATTTTCAGTGACTATATCATTTTGCATGCAAAAGAGCGGTTTCAGTCAATTCATGCTCAATTATGCAAAATGCTACTTGCTGTTTACGGAAACTGTTAATAATAAACCAAAAGCTTTGCTGTCCTTTTTTTAATAGTTGAGTATTTTATGCTGCAATGTGGCAACTGAAATTAGAGAATGGTCTCTCAAAACTTAATGCCAATGTATACTGTGAATTTTTTTACTGATATTTTTTTGTAAAATGTAATTTGAGAATGTAAATGGGTATTTGCATTCAGTTAGCGAGGAGGTTAAATCTGTGCTTGGTAATAGTTGTCCTGCTACTCTTCTGAATTTGAAAGTGAAAAAAACCCATTGTGTTAACAGTGCTTTGTTGAATCTCTAATTCTTCATTTATAACAAGGTTAGAATTAGCAAGGTATTTTGCTCAATTACTCACTGGAAAGCATTCTTCAGTAAGTTAGCTTCAATACCTGAAGCCAAAGCATATTTTTAGAAAATGGGTTATGTGACTGAGAATGCAGGTACCTTGAGGCAAAGGCAATGTATGAACTCCCCCGTGACATGTATGTATGGCCTGTTTTTCTCTTTTTTTTTTTTTTGGAACACTTGGACTGTGCAGCATTTCATTACTCTTGTGTGTGTGTGTGTTTAATACATTTTGCTGCCCAGAACTCTAAAAGTGCTTTCTTTCCTTAGCCCCAAGTCTGTCCTCTGTGTATTGATCATGGGCCAAGGTCCTGCAATGCAGTTGACTGTCAGATGGGCTCACAGGCTATTCTGTATGTGCAGTCTTTGAACAGAACATACTGGAAGAGGTCATTTTAATTTATTTTCCACACTTTCACTTCTGCTAGTAATCACTCAAAAATACACCATTTCCCTAGTTCCTCTAAAACATTTGTCCTAGCGTGGAGGGAGACTGCTTTTGCCAAGTGCTTGCCTGAGATATTTGTACTATTCTTTTATGAGTTCTTTGGTGTCTTTGGTTTCTATAGAATCTTCCTAGTTTCAGGCTAATATCCCAACCTAGAAGCTATACTTCAAGCCCAATATTTTCCTGTTAAATAACTTAAAATGCCTTCAGTTCTCTAACCAAGCAAGGTGTGTATGTGTGTGTATATACATACATGATTTTTCTGGCCTTGTTTATACTGCATAATGGTCTAAATTAGTCTTAATCCTTCTCTCACATCACTGATTATATCCTTTTGTTAACTGCCTGGAACATATTGACACTAAGTATTGTTGATAATTATGTTCCTAAAACTCCTTTCTGTAGGAGAGCCATATGGTATACATAATGATATATAAAGCTGTGGTCTTGAGTTACCCATAAGTGAATAACAGTTTGAAATGAAACTGATGTTATGTTTATCCCTTTTAAGGAAAAAAAATAACCTCTTTTTCAAGAAATGAAATATGATAGAAAAAAAATTTCTTTTGTCTTGGAAAAAAAATAAAACTTTCACCATGCAGTGACAGGGAGGTACTTTATATTCAATAAAGCTGAATTGGAAGTAATCTACAGCAAAGAAGTAAACCCACACTTTAAACCTCTACTAAAACTGAGCATGAGGCTAGTTGACAAGAAACTATCAGGACTAAGTGAGGGATAAACTCCTTGTGATGAGGAAAGAGGTAGGGCATGATCTCATCTTCCTTGTTTGCTCCAACAGCTGAAACAAGTAGTGTGCACGACTGATTTAACTTTGGACTCATATAGATGTTGTCACTAAGAGGTTTTCACGTGCATTTGGAGCTGAAACACTGCCTTTTTGACAAGCAGGGAGGCTGCACATGTGCTGTCCCTGGTCACTGCAACAGCTTCGGTGTGAGCACAGTGAACGTAAACTGTCATTGACGTGCTTTAATGTAGTGTAATTATGTGAGCAGAAATAAGGACACCCCCTCCCCCCATACCACACAAATAAACACGTGGGGAAAAAACCAGCAAACAAACCTGACTAGTTTTCAACCTTCTGATTTACTGTAACAGTAACTGATGGCTATTGCCTGGGCACTATACACAGGAAGGAGATACTGGTCTGAATTTTGCAGTTCAGTTCCTTTTCCTGCATTTCATTGTAATCTGTCTATCCTCATGTGATGTATTCCAGATGAACAGAGCAGGAAAGTCATTCATTATTGTGAAAAAAAGAGGGAGTTGAGTTAAAAGCCTCATTTGTCAAGTAAATGAAAATTGTCTCTATTCTGATCGCTTGCTTTTGGTGAAACATGGACAATTTCAGAAACCTTTTTTAAAACTGAAGAAAAAAGTTTCACTGTTGCAATTAGAGTTCTTTGGGAAGCACTGATTATTATCTTTTGCAGGAGAGAAAAACGTCACCACTAACTTTGGTTATCCTTCAGGTAAAATTTCAAGAAATGCTGTTTAGGTTGGTTTTGTACAATATTCATTTTATACTTCTTTTTGGTAGAATTTAGTAATTTAGAGCTTATTAGTATCCTGAATATTTTCTTTACTCAGATGTTGCTGCTGAAACTGTCAGTGGTTCAGAAAAGGTCCAGTATAGACACCTTTACAGTCCAAAGCACAGTGCTTTCCTCTGCCTGTGTGTTTTGCTTGCCAAAGATGAAGCATTCAAAGGAATAGGTTTCCCAAATTCATTTTTTGAATTTATCTTATTGGGAATGCTCATCTGAATAGATACTGGGAACAATCCTTCACTATAGTCTTGTTATCTGGAAGTTAAGGGTCAGATTTTTCTTTGCTTCTCCTCTAAGTGAACTTGCGCACCTAAATTAAACTTACTGGATTCCTTTAAGTATTCCTTTCAGTATTTGGTGAAAAATTTCCCAGCAGAAAAGTCCAATACTGGTTTGAAACTACCCTTTATGCAGCACATCTATAGCAAGCAGGACACAGTGATCAGAAGAGAAATTACTTTTTTTACAAGGTAACTAATTCAACGAAGTTTGCAACTGCTAAGAAAAATGTGGGCAATTTTGATGTCCTTTCAGGAAGAAAATGGAATTTTTCTGAGCTTCAGAACTTTTTAGATCTTGTTATGACTCTATAATAACAGTGATTTTGGCATATGTGTACATGCATAGTTTCTGTTATTGTAATAGAAACAAACTGCCTTTGATGCAAGATTCCCAAAATCTGCTTAAAACCGTGCAGAGAAAGAAGAGAGAATGTTGAAGAGGGAAACAGTATGCTTTCACTGCATGTGAGAAGTGTAAAACCAGCTGAACTTTGGTTAATTTAAGCAGCATAACAGTAATGTCAAGATTTTGGCCATGCCTGATCTGAAACTTGATAAGGCTATGAAGATATTTCAGTAAACTACAAAAGTAATTAAGCACTCATTACCCAACTTTATTCAAAGAGTTAAGGGTTTTTTATGGTTTTGACTTGTTTCATGAGCCTCAGTTATCAAGTCATTTTCCAATGAATGCTTTTTCTATTCTTATGTGAGTTGGTGGTTTTACATCCTCCTGTATTTGCTTTAGCAAGCACACTCATTTAGAATCTGTAGATGTAGTGTAAGTTGTCTCACCTTTTCTGTTAACTATTATTAGATCTTACTTTAGAGAATAGAGCCATTAAATTATTTCTAAGGCACGATTTCTGTTTAAAGAAATTGAAGAGAGGCCGACTGAAAGCTGGGCAGAACCTGAAACCAGGGAGTTACATGTTTCAGATGTTATATTTTCAGCTTTTTGGATGTCAGTAAAACCCTTGAGTTTCAGCACTACTTTATCAGTCTAAAAGACAGTGATCCTGTCAACATCCTGTGAGATAAAATGGCGACCTTGGTTCTTGCAAACGAGTAGGCTTGCCTTTGTTGTTTCCCTGTAGTTTGAAAAATAAGTAAAAATGCCTACTATATTCTAAATTATCCTCTCACTGTAAGGTGTTTTTATTTAGAACTTTTGTGTAAGCATGTTGAGCCAGGTATATTTGTGCTAGTGTACTCTAATTAATAACCTGCAACTAGAAGATATTAACTTAGAACATTTTTGAAACATGAAAGGCTTATGTTAAGCTTCGTTATTATCCCACTGATGTATAAATGAAATATCACTAACTGATTATAGAGTAGGAAGCTTCTTACTGTGGGAAATGAAAGAAAAGTCAGCCAGAGGTTAATGCCTGTAACAGTGTGTCCTCACACTTTGTTTCTAAGCTTTAAGTCTTCATGACTTGAAAATCTCTGAACATAGCTTTTACCTTAATTTGTGTTTAAAAAAGGTGCAGCAAACCCAACAACTTTGGAGAGATTAATTTAATATATGCTATCTGGAAACAACCTTATGCAGAAATATAATAAGAAATGGCCAAGTAGTTTATTTGTATGTGGAATGGTATCCAGAGCTGCTTTTAGGAAAAATGTACAGAAAATTCATATGATCTCAATGAGATTTGTTTTTTGTTTCTTTAGGTTTTGGAGAACATTTGGCATATAAATATTCTTCCTCCTCTATTTTTTTCCCTTAATACACAAAATTCCTAATTAGTCCTGCATGCGTTTCTTTTTTTTTCCTTTTGTAAAATAATTATGTATCCTGAATCCTACATGTATTAACTAACACAAAAAATTGAGTATTTAATATTTCAGCATTTCAGGGAGGGAATAAATAGCGGTTCAATATTCCTGCTGAGCTCACGTATTCATTTAATGTATTGTTTTTGACATGACTGGTGTAATGCCCGTGGTTCAGTTAACAGTTCTCTGATAATCATAATTTTACTGGTTCTCATTTCTGATTTATCTAAACTCTTGGAGTTAACAGTTGAAGCTAATTACATTTCAGAGTTCAAACCTGATAAATGAGGGGGCGTGAGGGGAAGGAAAAAGATGTTACCCACAGACTTGACCCATGTGAAAGATCGTGTCTAAGGACTAATTAGTCTTGATTTGCATGAAGTATTTTGCTCTTTTAAAGGCAGAGAACAGGATGGGAAGCCTTGAAGTGAAACTTAGAGTATGGGAAGAGTTGTGAGGATTTGGAAGAATTGCAGGACTTTGGCTTTTGAATAGGCTGAGGAAACAGAAAATTGTAAGAGTGGCAGATGATGAAGATGGAAATACACGTTGGTCTAAAACATACTCTAGAGCTGTTGAAAAACCTTTGCTAGTCAGCAAGCTCTTTTAGAGAGAAGCAAAGGCTATGGAAAACGTAGAGGTAAAAGTTTTTTCTAGGATTTGATGGACTGTGAACACTCAGGAGGACAGGACTCTCACTTCAGCCTCATAATCATTAGTAATGGGTCAAGCACTCCCCCTGTATAATTTTCTCAGTAGTGAGTTTTCATTGTTGACTCATGACCCATGGGATTTTTTTATTTGCCATTTCATTAGTACTAGTGGAATCAAAGGAAAAATTAGGCAGAAATTGTAGAGGAGAGAAGGTAGACTGGGCCTGGTGGTGATAAGCTCCAGTAAGTTGTTCATGGCTTTTTTGAATGCTTGAAATAGTCTTAGGATAACACTTAAATGTTTACTTCAACAGGCTGATGTTGTTTCAAAGAGAAAGTAAAAAGAGACAAAAATCTGTGAATATGAGATACAAAAAACCCTTTCTAATTATAAAATAAATTTATTTTCATATGTGACTGTTACTTGAGAATCTGTCTAAAAGCAGGCAATATACTAATCTAGGTGAGCAGTAGCTTTTTTAGATTCTTATTTAGGAACTTGATTGCAAACACAAAGATGTGTAAACACCATCAAGTGTACAAAGTTAGGTAGTGCAAAGTGGCATCTTTGCACTTGATGCAACTCAGAAGGCATTCAGGGAGAGCATGCACAAATACTGAATGCTTTATTGCATGTGCTGAATGGTAGTCAACATACAACTTGGATGGTACAAATAAAAGCAAGTCTGTGTTATAGTAACTATAATGTTAGTTTCAATTTAGAAGGTAAACAAAACAGAGGAAGAACAAAGTTTCTCAAGATGTTTAAATAAGGGACAGTTTGGTTTTTGATGATTGTTACCTTAGCAAGTTTCTCTCAAGAATAACTGGTTTTATGGGTCCTTTGTCTCTGTAGATGTACTGCTTTGCACTTCCCCATGCTGAATTGAATTTGCCATAAAGGCAAACCTATTTCATTTAGTTGGAATCCTACTAGAGTTCATCAAACAAAACACCAACAATGTAAAATAAAATTCACTTAATCCTCATTAATAACACTTCTTTAGTATGGGTACATTTACCAGTATATTACAGTAAAAACTGAATTGAAACCTGTAAATAAAACAGATCTATCATACTGGCTCTTCAAGTCATAATACAGGTTCAGAATATTAATAGCATTTATTCAGATAAACAGGTTTGTTATGGAGCAGCTGACAGTGTATGATTTATTCCAGTGATTCTTCACTCAGTCATAAATGTATGGTTTCCCAAGTAGCTAATACAGACCAGTCTGCCCCTCTTCCTCCATTACTCCTTGTACCAATTCTCATGCTCATGTTTAATGCTTACGTTGAGAGGGTTGGTCACTAACCACCATCAGTTTAAGAGTTGTGGGATCACTTTGTGGCTCCGCAGTTTCACAAAATTACACCACAAGTTTGTAAATAACTAAGTTGTAAGCTATGATGTAGCACTGAAGGGAGGCTGGCCTCAGTTAGAATTCATTTGAAACATGCTTCTTTCCCTGCAAGGGAAAGCTGTCTGGTGCATGCTGCCTTAAAGCATTGATCCTGTCACTTCCCAACTATAAATATGTAGTGTAATTTTGAACACAGTACTACCTTTAGTTAACCCCCCACACCCCCGAGTTCATGCCTAATCACATTTAGTGGTTTACTTCATTTTGCTTGGGCCGATGTTGCCAGTGGGCTTTGGTGATACTAAGAAGACCACATTTGTCCACGTGACAAGAATGAACTGAGTGCTAGAGACTGGCAAAATAAACATGTATCAACCTGATCATTATGTCTTTTCTGGCTTCTTCTCAAGTTTTCATTCACTTGTCATCCAGTAAATAGCTATTGTGAGGGAAGTCTGGGAAATCATTAGTGGTGAAACCATCATGCTATGTTAAGTAGAGAGGTTGGCTGACCACTATTAGACTGCTGGATGGTTTGGAACTTTTAGTATTTTCGGTGACATGTGGACTCGAAGTACTTTTTCCGGACAGTTAAGTTGAAAGGAGGAAACCTATGTTTCAATCAATACTGTATATTTAATACACAAAACAAAAGTTCCACAGAATTCAGAACAGAATATAAAGTGTTCTTTATAACAGGGACCAGTTTGAAGTTTTTGTTACATTAATTTCATAATAATGTTTAACAAAGAAGTTATTATATCACCCATGAAGGGGGACTCATAGTTAGCTATTCTATTAATGTGTTTTTAAGAAACATCTCTGCTTTTTATCTTAGTGACCAGGATAAGACCTGGCTTTGTATTAAATCTATTGACATCAAAGCAATCCTTGTCCTTCTTTCTAGGACAAACAGCAACAGAGTATTTTTGTGTTAACTCTAGAAACTACTCACAGAGTTAAATCAGAAAACAGTACTAATAGTATTGCACTGTAATTCTGTTGCATCCACAATTACAGATACTTTAACTGATTTTTTGCAGAATAGTAAAAGTGCAAGTGCAACGTAATTACTTTTCACTGAGGTAATTCCACAATGATGTCCTATTCTGAATGTGAAACCTGCAGACCTCAATATGCATTTCCGCATATCATGGAGTTGTTCTTGGAGTTATGCATAAGTAACTTATTTACCCAAGATATGAGCCCTGACTAACAAGCATATTCAAGGCTTTGAGCTCATTCCCTGCTGTTTACTCCTTCGACTCACATCTGGCTTGCTCTGTACTGTTGTGCTGCTGAGGTTCTGATTGCTCCACTTGGATATGAAAACAGGACACAGCTGCTGCATCAACACCGTGCTCTCTGATCTCGCTTGCCAGTTAAAATCAGCATGAATTTTATCTGCAGTGTTAAAGAATACTTCTGTGTGTGTCTTGCCTCTTGTTTTACCTTGAGGAAGATTGTAGTGTCATGTAGGGCACAGTGGTAGTATCTGAACAGAAATTCATACAGCTTATATTATGCAAGTTGTTTAAGGAATTTAACGTCTGTGTGCGATTGAACAGCTATGAATAGATCTGGAAAATCCAGGGATTAATTTTGCATTTAAATAAATGAAAGCTGCAAGATGACTTTTATTTTTCAAATAAAACTTAGGTTTGCACAAAACAAAGATGTGCTGCAGAGGATGGCATGGCTGGTTGTTAGAATGACTTACTTGTGGTAGCTGAATTAAGTGTTCTAGGTGACTTCAAGTTAGGTGGCAAGTCAAGAATGGATGATGCTCTAAGGTAGAGCTGTGTGTGTTCAAGATTTTGAACTTTGATTTGCTACAGATAAAACTAAAGCGAGATCCTTTAAAATCCCCAAATCCCTATTAGGATTTTGTTAATTTGCATTTTCTTAGGTTGGCAGTTCTGACGGAAAGTGATAACATAGGCTGCCTTTTTTTTTCTTTTTTTGCTGAGGGACGATACAGGTCACTTGATGCCATTGGAGTTAACTCGGATTTTGATTTCTAAAGGAAAAGCTTTGACTTATCCTACGGATTAGCAATAACACCTGTGTTACGGTTGTCTTAGGGGTTTTTCTTTTCTTCCCTCCCTCCTCCCTTCATGGAGTTCACCATAGCTGGTGGTGATAGAATTCAAATTTAAATTCTGCTTGAAACTGTCTTTTTTTGAAATTTCATTAGGGGTTTGGACTTCTGAGTTTATTTATGTGGCAAAAAAGTGAAAGGCACAATACCATTTTCTAGTCTGTTTTAAACACTATTTGATGAGAAGCTGAGGCTTTCAACAATTATGAAGGAATAAGACACCTCTGAAACCTAAACTTATTAGATTGTACAGTTGAATTTCAAGTTATTGATATTTCTTTGACTTTGAAACACAAAATTCAGGTCAAATGTCCTCAATTGAAGGAGACTGTATCTGCACTTTTGAAGTTCCCTTCATTCCCTGTATAAATGAGTACAAAATGCCTCTTGAGCACAGGCATGTAGAGCAGAAATAAAATGATCAAAAGGATCTGCACCTCTCAGATGGCTAATTCTTCTTTCTTTGTGTGGAAATCTCTAATAAATTCAAATTCCTGGGGAAAGTACCTTTGAGTAAATTTGTAATCTCCATAACTAACCAATGTATATTATATATTTGTCTTGTGCCTTAATACCAAGCTTGCTTTTCTGGAAAATGAAGGGTAAAGGAAAGTGCTTGTTTTGTCTTATACAACACAGGCTGTTCAGGAGAAAAATAAGATGTAGTTGATCCAGTCAAGAGAAATAATAGCCAGTATAAGTTTCATTTCTAATTCAATTCTATTCTTAGAATTATTTTGTAAGTGATTATATCATGGAAGTGAAAGAAGGGTACTTACAGAACTAATTATAAGTTCTTTCAAGTATTGTTAGCAAATAGATATTTCAGACATGATGCTCAGGTGTCTCATTACATGGCTTTGAAGATGTGGAGTATCAAAAGATACTTTAACATTTGCACTGTGTAGTCATGGTATTGCCTTCAAGTGCAAATAGAAATAGTAGCTTAACTTACCAATATGTTTTCAACCTTATAGTACTATAAAAATCAGCTTTAAAATGTGAATTTCAGGCATCTTGTATTTGTGGAAGATCTGAGTATAGAAGAGTGGATGAACTGCTTTAAGTGTTCTTTTGGTCACTACAGGAGATGGGTTACTAGACTTTTATGGATATTTGGGTCGACTCAGATTTTTTTATGCTATAAGAATCTGAAAGGAATAATTTCTTTTAAAAACTGTGGGTGTTTTTCACTGGGACTCCTGAGCATAAAATTCCTAAAAGGCAGTCCAGACATGTGTCTACAGTCTTCACATCTGTCTTTTCTACAAAACAGAATAAGTTCTAATGTTGTTGTTACATTCCAGAATGAAAAAATATTGACTAAAGCAGAGCTCCTCCTGTGAAACCTTGAAAGACTATATTTATTATGTACTTATTAAAAAATTAATTACTGGATATATTTGTCTTTAAATGTGACCTTAATCATGGTTTTCTATTATGCCAAATGACATATTTTAACTGCTTTTTCAGACTGATGAAAACACCTATATTTCAATGTATAGAATACATATTTATAAATCTGCTAACAGTAATAATTTGTACAGGGCATACTGTATATCTTTTTTCAGTACTTTTTTTTTCTTATGTTTATTTCAGTATTGATTTTTTTTAATTTCAATTTTTGCATCATAGAACTGACTTGAGTAATTCTGTTTAGATGATGCACTTCTAGCAGAATTCTTGGAATCAGACTTATCAAATTGCTTTTTTAACGATGGTTTTCCTCTGGGGTGTTAGCTGGTGAGTTTGTGCAATATGTTTCAGAAACTATATTGCTTTCTCTGGGAAATGGTTTATTCATATAGCAATAACCCAAACACATTTTATTGTCAGAGATTGCATAAAATTCGGTTGTGGTGCCTCTGCAAATTTTCTTCTATATGAAGAATGAAAATGGGTTTTGCTGTGAAAGATCATGACTCACTGGCATTGGTAATTACAGGTTTTGTAAGTTTAAACATAAAAAGTATTCTCTACTACCTAAAAATGACAATAGTTTTCATTTTATCTCATAGTCACAAGGAGTGTTTTAGTAGTTTATAAAGGTGATGAAGGAATTCTGCTCAATTTGTAGATGTTCAGAAAATCCTGAAGCTGTTCATACTGTCATTGTCCACAATGTGTTCAGATCAGATAACAGCTGTTCTACTGACAACATGAACAGGATAAAAGATCCAAAAACTTAGTTATTATTAATGTTTACCAGCTTATGGTACTGCCATATATATAATATTTTGAGTTCATGTGGTATACAATACCAAGTATTGTACCCTAGATTTTTTACAGATCCATTTAGAAAGGTCATATGAAAAATCTTATTAGCTTGAGTCATTGCCATTTCAATGAGTACAGAGCTCATTTTATTACAGTATCTATTATTACATTTCTTTTTCTTCAGCAGTCTCTCTACACTCACAGAATCAAACTTAGCCTGATACATTACAAAAACTCTTCCATTTTCAATAATACCTGTGTTGATTTGAAAATGCCACTGGCAAATAAAATACTGTCTTATTATATTGTCTGAATATTTTATACTTTTAGTGATGTTCCAGTAATAAAAACAATAATCTTGAACTATTCCATGTGACTTTCTTACCTTGGTGTGTTCCCTGGACTGTCAAGTCAGTGGGTGGTTGCTCCCCTTGATGTGTGTAAAGACTCGCTAAGAAATTCATACTATGAGTCTTCAATTTGCTCTTTTTTTGCTGTGGATCAGCATGTTGTAGGGAGCAACAGCAACCACAGTTCCAACAACTGTGGAACAGGAACAGGGGAACCTGCACCTTTCTAAGAGGTGAGGAGGTGTCCATAACTGCCTAGAAGGTGAGCAGGGTCAGTATTGCTGCTCTTGGGGGTTAGTTCTTGAAGTGTGCTTGAAAATTAGTAGGCTTATGTTAATACTTTGTAATGCTGTGGTTTGTGTTATTGCTGATATTGATTCTGAACATTTACTTCATGCACTACTGATTGTGTTGTTAATAAATCAGACTGCTTTGATAGTGAATTGATTTGTAGGTTTTGAATTGAGTAGCTGTTCCTCCAGATGAGGTACTTAAAATTGATTAACACACTCAAAATTTTTAGGAGTAATCCAGCAACTGTTCAAATATGAGTAAACCAGTTTGTTGATACTTCCCTACCATTCTTCCCTGTCACGAGTCCTAATTGGTTTTATGTCATAGCTAAAAACCCCCTAATCCTGACTTCATTAGTGACCCCCATGGAATGCAGTGTAAATTCCAGATCTTCATCATAAGCATTGTCAAACAGTTGTTGTCCATAAATCAACTAAATGTTATTGTATTTTGTTTGTACTTCTGTCATGAGCAATTAGTGTTGAAAAATCAAATTAACAACAAAAAAACCCCCCTAGAAACGGACATAGACACATACATACCCCCTTTTCCCTGTGCCCCTTGTCCCTGTATTACTCAAAATATTTGCTATGCTGCCAGATTTGGAAAAAAATAAAAAAACCCACCCAACTGCCTGCCTTGTGCAGCTGCTTCTCATTTTCTCAATAATTGCTTGGCATTTTAGGTGCTTCTCTCAGGACTTCAGTAAAACTGCATGCAGAAGGCCTGACTAAGTGGTCACAAGGGTCTATTCTGGCTTTAAAAATCTAAGAAATTACTGACTCCTGAAGGTTGCTAAGCCCATTCAGTTTCTACTGAATGAACTGGAATTGAATGTACCGAGTTCTTTGCAAGGAAGCACTTTTTATAAAGAAGCTTCAAAGATTTAATAAGCTATGAAAGGTGAGATTGAATCTGCTCTGATTAGCACCTGTAAATGAGCTTGAACTGACTACAGTGATCAGATGCTGACAGCCCCCTTCTGCATAAAACTAAAGATAATTACCCAAGAAGTAATTTCCTGAATGGGTTTAGCCTTTCAGAGTTTGTTCTTTCTCTATGTATCACTGGCTTCAGTGGAAGTTCCTGTCATGCTGAAACTCCAGGAATCAGCATTTGGCATTTTCTGTTAATCTTGCACCTACAGAAGGCACCAGGAAAACTCCCAGTGACTGCAGCAAGTTTTTGAGTTACAATCTAAATCTGATCAAGTAATCTATGGTAGTTTTTGAATACTAATGGCAAGTACATGACTTGGTTTTCATGAGGGATGGGGAAGAGAGAGAGCAGACAGTTTTGGTTTTTTAATTGGGGTCTTGGAGCTCTCATGATGTTTATGGTTTATAAAATCATTTATAATTGGTTTTCTGTGACTTTTTTTCAGCCATTCATTAACATCCAGCAGACTGTGGTTATTTTCCAGTTGATGAACTGGTGCTGTAATCTGAATTATGTATTTTTGAGCCTGTAATCTAACACAAAGGTATTTGCAAGGAACTAGGGAAGAAAAACTTCATAAGCTTCATAATGGTCCTCTCCATTATAAGCCTTACACTTGCAATAGAGCAGGTCAGTGTCCTAGAAATGTTTCTCACCAAGATTCCTAGCAAGCTACTCCCTTTATTGGGGAAACATTATGCAGTCTCCAGCAAACAGTGAATTGTGCTGACTTGGTGTTCTCTTAAAAGTCCACAGGCCACCATAACCTTGTGGCTGCAGAATTGCATGGAAAACCATGTTCTCATAGCAGTGATGGTGTGATGTTAAACACAGGTTCTGCAGGCAGTGGGCACCAGGGGTTCTGAGTTCTGATGTATTGTTGTAGTGTCTTCACTGGAGACCCCTACAGCAAGAGCAGCTGAGCCATGGGTCCTGTTTATTAAAAAAACACAAGTGTGTTGTTTTGTTTTTTTGGTTGGTTGGTTTCAGATAATGATGTTTTTTTTGTTTTTTTTTGGGTTTTTTTTTTTTTTTTTTTTTTTTTTTTTTTTTTTTTGTAGGAAGAGTGCTTTGAGGGCAAGGGGGATTGAATGAACTGCTTCTGTCATAATTTTGTATATCAAAAGTTGTGCCTTCTAATAATTTCCAGTACATCCACACAAATTACTAAGAAACACTTGCTCTGTGCTTACTTAAATTAGATTTAGTATCGATTTTTATGGTGGATAAAAGCTGTTTGGACCTGAGTTATTTTTTAAAAATCTCTCTAATCAACAAATAAGCTTTACTCTTAGGATTCTGTTGGAACTAACAAAGCTTTGGAACTGCTAAAATAATATATTTGATGAGAGTTGACCTTTTTGTACTTGGATCTTTGCATCAGTCTTTTCTGAAATACAGTTTGGCGGTGGTTTGTTTTTTATAATCTTCTTAAAAAACTTTTAATAACATAATTTTTTTTTTCTTTCAGGAATGTCTCATAGTAGTTTTCTGTTTAACAACCATTCTAACTACATGATACTGGAGTTCAAAATTATTTGTTAGTATACATTGAAAGAACTTGAAAATTATTTCCTGATTATGTGGACACAACTTTCAAAAGCAAGTTTTATCTGATATTTGTTTTCCCTAATAATTGTATAAAGTTATTGCTTCTTATTGAGTAAACTCTGTTCCTAGAATAGCTTTGAGAACTGTGCCAAAAAAGAACTGCAATCTTGTCAAAGTACATTGTGTATAGAATTTGAATGAATCCAAATTTGAGAGTCATCTATTCTAAATTGTCTTTCATTGTGGCAGAACAAACAACTTAGTTTTGAATGTGACACAGCTGGGGAAAGTCTCAAACCACAAAAATCCCCAGACAAAAAGCCCTATAATGACGAATTTATAACTTTGCCTGATTATGTGAGCCACCTTCAAAGTCAAGGGAAATAAATTTGCATGAAACAAAGATAGAACATTAAAAAATGTTAAAAGGGAGGTGCTTTCCCAAGTGGCAAGTCAGGAGTTGAGTGGACACCATCTTTATCAGAAACCCATTGCAAGTGAAGAAATCTGTGAAGTTTGAATGTATTCTGATACCAAATGAGTTGTGCTTTGTCTCACTCATGGAGAGTGTGTTTCAGTGGACGTGAGTTAGCTCAAGACAAACAAGGCACTGAAGGGTATGTTGCTTTGCTGATTTCAAGTCCGTAAATTATAACTTTGACTCTAACAGCTGCTGGAAAACACATGAAAATTCAACTTTTTGTTAGTACAGCACATTAGCTGAAACTTCTCTGTGAAGGGAGGCAAAGCTATTTTTGTGCTGCCACAGTTGCGATGCAGGTACATTGTACTACTGGGCTGCTATGTTCAGATAAAGGGCAGACAAAGTACATTTGATTAAGCGTCTGAGAACAAGATGGTTCTTCCATGTTCAGTGATAACACTTCACAGCTTTGTTCACATGTTTTGAAGCAGGGGGTTTGCAATGCCTTAGCTGTTTACTCTTTATATGGGATAGTGGTGCAGGCTTCAGCGAAAGTTCAGAGTAGTGCAGTGGTGTTGTATGTGCTTCAAATGAGAGGTTTTCTTCCCTTTTATAATGGTATATTATAAAGAGATCTATCTAGTAATACTCCTTTAAAGAGAACACGTATCCTGTATTCTTTCTGTTGCCTTTTTCATACTAAATGCACCCCGTTGTTCTATTTGGGGTTTTTTTTAGCATCTATTGAAGAATCTTTTCCCCTCATGCATTACCTCCTTTATTCAAGCCTATTCTTTCTTTCTTACTTGCTCTTCCATGTTGTATCTGCTTTGTAGGTTTTCTGTCTCCTGTTCTGTGCATATGCAGCTGCCATATAGTTCATGGTTTCTCATCCTCTATTGATAGCTCTTTGATGCCCTAGTTTTCAAAGCTGAAAACTTCTCTGGATCATGTGGCCTTCAGAAAGTATTTATCTGGATATAGAGAACTATGATTTCTTTTTCTTCAGTCAATTGATAAATAATAGTTCAAATAAATTAATGATGTGCTGATAGATTGAGAAAAACAGAAAAAACAAACAAAAAGCACTGCATATTCTTTCACTCTATTTTCACTAGGATTTTCCTAGAAATTTGGAGAAGTGTAAAACTGTGTCATAAAAAAACATCCTTTGGTCTTCCTCTTGACAACTTTACCAGGTGAAATGAACATATAAAGAGTGCACATGCATCCTCACACCAAAGTGGACTATATAAGTTGCAACTTCTATATGTAGAAAGCATCCAAAAGTAGTGGGATACTAATAACTGAGTTTTTAGAGGCTTGTTTTACTGTTTTCAACCGACTTAATTATTTCAGTGATCTGATTCCTTCATTCTTGTTGGGATGAATTTCACTTGGAGAAAGCTAGTGGAACCTAAGACTTGTAAAAAGTTTTATGTTTCCATCATGCTTTCAGTAATCTCTTCTTTTGATGCTGGAAGGCCCTACAATGGGAAGGTGGCCCTACAGTGGGAAGGCTGCCCTCCAGAGGGTGCTGATGTGCCCAAGTGCTGCTGTCTCCTCAAGGTAACCAAGGCAAGTGCCTGCACCTCCCTGCCATATCAGCCCTGAGAACACCAAGAGACCAGATAAACAGCTGGGACTTTCATGGACCTGTTTTACGGGTTGTAAGGAAAAGGAAACATGGCTTAAATAGCTCCTTTTCCTGCACTAATGGCCTGGGAAAGATGAGAAAGCAGAGGGTGTTAAGGCAGTGGTTTGAAACTTGTGATACATGTCCAAACAGGGGATGAAGATTTCGGTCCAAAGGTTAATTTAAAGCCACAGTGGAGTTTAATTTTACAGTCTGTCTTGTGTTGTTAGAGGGAGAAATTAGTTTAGCAGTGTATTCTTGGGGATGAAATGCAAGACCAGACCTTCTGCAGCTGACCTCTGTTCAATCATTTTCAGCAGTACACAGTTTTTCTGGAATCTAATGGGTAGCAGTATGTGTACAAACACCCGAGTACATGTGGAGTTCTGAAGGAAACATATTCCTGCTATAAATGCCTGGGTAAGAGGGGGGCTTGAGGTGAGAATAAGAAGTGGTCTGTGTGTACTGCCTCTTGTCATTCTGTTATTTAGGCTGCCACACAACTCATCAAGTAGCTGAAAGTGATGCTAAGAATTAATTCAGTTGTGTTTGGAGTTTTAAACTGTGATTAGCCTTTAATATTAGAGTAGGGTAGCTGAGAAGACACTGGAGAGAGATGTTGACCAAAAGTGTCACTTTAGTAGCAGTAGTAGGTAACAGGATGTGTCAGAGGAGATGCTGGTTTCAGCACATCTTTGCTGATTAGTTACCACTACAGAGTTTCTCAGACAGTATTGGTGAGAAAGCTGAAGAAGCATGTTTGACTGTCAAGTACCTTCTGCTGATGTGTTACAAGAGTAGACTCCTTGTACCTTTCCTAATTCTTTTATACTGTGTGTCATTTTTAGGCTGTAAATGTGCCTCATGATTCTATTCCTCTTCCTCTTGAGACAGTATCTTTGAAAAGGCACAGCTTCTAGATATTCAGGGTTCAAAATTCCTGAATCACACCAATCTTTAGCACATAGTTCTATTTTAATTACTAAGAAAAACTCGAGTCATGGTTATGTGAAGTGAATTCTCAGGTTTTTCCTGAAACAGGCTTTGGATGTAGTAGTTAATGCAAAGAAATCTACAATCTATGTATAATACTGCACTTTAATAAGAGTTTCTATTACTGTGGCAGAACCTTGTTTTACACATTTGTTACATTGGTTTGTCTTATTCAAAAACTTTGCCCTTACACCAGGAACGACAACAAACTTTTTATTTGTAGGGGCACGTTAATATTTACTAATCATGGATGTGAGTAGAAATCCTGAATCCAAGTCTTAGCTTTTGGAAACTTCACTTTTTGGTCATTGAACAGCTTTAAATGTAAATGGTAATGATTTAAATAGAGTGAACAAGCTGTACATGGCCTCTAGGTTCTATGGTAACTAAGTATACTGCGAAAGTTTAATGAGCACTAGCTACAGCTGTCAAAAGATAATATAGTCAACCTGTTTTCAGTGTAACACTAGGAATTTCGAAAGATACCAGGGTCAGTCAGCCAAGCAGTAAATCTGCATGGAATATGCTTCTTCCTGGACCAGAAAAGGCACACCAGTATGGACTTGGGTCAGAGGCCGACTGTAGCATTGTAACGAAAGTATAGCCTGTAAATTTTCAGTCTAATTTTTGTAAATTACTTGCTTTGGAAAGAGTTTGTAAGAGTCAAATATTTGGAAACAACATGGAGGCATTAAAATGTTTGATAGGAGTAATTTGTTAATAGTTTGGTTACCAAAAAGCACAGTTAAAGTGAATATTTTAGACTGTAACCCTGTTTTAGGCTCTAAGCTCTAAGTTGTTTCACCCCTAATATTGGTGTTACATCATTATTTAGAGCAGTCCTAGGAGTGTAGTAAGTTCTGCAGGGTGGGGGTGGCTGTGGTGTCTGTAGCTCATGGCTTACTGAGAACTGGTGTTCTCCTGGTGAATCACCCCTGTGTAGGACGCTGTCTCTGCTCCCACGAACATGTGACTGGAAGACTTCAGCCTGTCTTGCAGGATAATTTCAGACCCCTTTCACTTCTGAAATGAATGTATTCTGGCCCCAAGTCTTTCTAACTTGAGTCTTGCAAGTTGCCTGTGATGTGCTAAGCCAAAAGTAGCTGAGAAAACTGTCAATGTTCAGTGCTTTAGGACAAAATGATTTGTTCTTTATTTTACTGAAAAGTGTAGCTATTTAAAGCATTTTCACTCTACCAGAAAATTAGGTTGCAAGCAGCTGAATTTTCTGAGCAGTTATGCAAACTTGTGAGAGAGAGTGGACCTACTAATGCTGATCAAGTAATGAAGCAAGACAAATAGTATTTTTTAAGGGTTTTGAGGTTTTGAAGACAATGCAGAAATGCTAATCTGACCGTCCTCTAGCAGTGTTGTTCAGTTCAATATAGCGTAAGTGCTCTCAGACAGAAATTTCGGAGAACAGTGGGAAGGCACAAATTTATTTGGCTGAAGGGATGATGGGAGCACAGCTGGGGCAGGTGGAAGGACAGGGACTGATTCATATCGGGCCCTGAGGAACTGCTTGGTGGTGGCTTCTGCTGGAACCAGAGCAGAAATCTGAGTTGTGCTGTTTCTCTGCTGAGCTTCAGTTGTGTTTGTTGGCTGAGCTCTACATGTCTGCTTCACTGATGAGGAATCTTTACAATAGACTTGTAAGGCAAGTGTGAACTCCTGTGTATTGCCCTGATACTAAAAAGCACTGGATTGATACAATGACACCAGTCAGAGTTTAGGGTAGGGTCATGATTTACTTCAGATTATTCCATGAACTTTTTTTCATCTGCACAAGTAATTGAAAGTCAGACCCCTTTGTAAATGACATTTTAAAGAGTCTGACATTTAATCAAGGTGACCACCAGCTGGTAACTTTTGAAAAAATCAATGATGGAAAAATAGTGGTCTGTTAGTAGAAATACCACCATGAGATCATATTTAAAATAAAGCTCGTCCTACTTACATCATTGCCACCCCAACTTTGCAAAAAGGGGAAAAGGCACTGGTTTAATTAATGTATTGTGTGACACTACAATGACTGCTTGTATAGGCAGTTTACCAGTAAGAGCTGTTGTTCGACTCTGTTAGTAGAGGGGAACAAATAACCTAATTTTAAGCTTGCATACTTGTCTTTCATTAGCAGCAAAACTTTCAGGATAATAAATGAAAGCAAGGATGGTGATTTTGAAATGAATGGTCTGAATCATGTATCAGCAGGCATTCTGTTAAAGTGGTTATGCTCTTTCACACAATGCCTAGTCTAGGAAAGGAGAACATGCTGCTTTTGTTTCCAGAAGCTAACGCCTAGATAAAACAATCAAGGAAGAAGATGCAAAATAAGAACATACTATCTATAAATAATTCTGGTTTTTTTCTGCTAAAAATACTTGATCTTCAAATAGAAGTCATGTTTGGATTCCGGTTTGTATTTTTCTAATAACATATATTAATGCCGCTACAATGTTACACGTAAGTTTGTTCTATACCACTCTTTATATACCTATAGGAAGCCCCTTTCTGAAAAGGAAGATTTTACATGAGTCACATGAGAGAATGCCTGTGCACTAAGTTGTTTAACAGCATCTGACTCTTCTAGTCATGGTGAAGAAATACGGAGCTGAGAATGACAGAATACATTGAGGATGAGTATAAGCCAAAACATGTAGGAAATGTTATCTATTGTGTCAGTAAGTCTATGCTAAGAGGAGTACTGGGAAAAATGAAATAGCACATTTGATACACGTGCAGTTGCGGTGCATGCAACAAAATAGAGAGCAGGATAGATTTGTTCAGGAAGATGCCTGTAGTATGTGCATCTTTTCTGAGAGGTTAGTAAAATGAAATTTTATCAAAACCAGGGCACATCCCAGAGCTTGCAGCAAGTTTGGAAAGCTGTGGAAGTTTTTATGGAGTCTTGGTGAACTTTTTTTGTAGTATGGTGTATTTATGTCTGTGAGAGTGAAAACTTCCATCCGTAACAAACCTCATTTAGTAGTTATGTTAGAGTTTGAAAGTCCTCAAAAGATCCCCACTTGATGACTGATACTGTGCATGTAATTTGTTTTGTTACAGTGTTTACAGGCTAAGAGGTTAGAAAAAGAGGCCATATAAGTGGCATAGAATGTATACAGAAAGACGGAAGGGAGTTTACAAAACATATGCATAACACTGCTCTGCTTACTGTGCTTCCTTGGTATTAGTTTCCTGGTCTGAATGTTTAGTGGGATTTGGTTGGTGGGTTTCCTTCACAAGTTTTCTAAAAGAATGTAGGTGTTTACATGAGGGTTCATCTGCACCTTTTTTTTTTTTTTTTTTTTCAATAGCCACAGGTCTGCTGAGTCATGGACTTGACGGTGTATTAAGGTTCTGATTGTGGTTCATTGTTCCCAGCATCACCTGAACTGGTGAGACAGTAGTGAAACCTCTCTAGTTGAGCTAGGTGAGCATGTTGGCTGGCTTTGCAGCCTGGTGGCCAGTGCCTTCCTGCAGGCTCTGCTGTCAGAGGAGGAGAGCTTGTCCCACCTTTGCCTACAAGCTGCTTCCTCTCCGTGTCAATACAGCCAGGCATTACATGTCTCTGTGTCCACAAACACAGATGGCAAAACCAAACACAGTCATGAAAGTTTGCTGGCCATTTATTTTTTCATTGTTTATTTCATTGTTTGTCTGGTTTTTTTGGGTATGTGTTTGTTCAGTTAGTTTGGTGGGATTTTTGTTGTTGTTGTTTGGTTAGGTTTTGTCAGTTTGGTTTTTTTTGGGGGTGTTTTTTCCTTTTTTTTTTTTTTCTTTGTTTTTTTTAAATCTATTGGCTCTAATGCTGAAAGGCTCCACAGTGGCCATAATTTCAGCATCTTTTTTTCAGAAGCCATGAAGATAAGAAGTTTGCTTTTTTGAAAAAAAAAAAAAAAACCAGAAAAAAAAAAGGAAAAAAGAAATCTGACATCTACATTTGATGACTCATCTTGAGGAGTGAAAGAAATGTAAATATTGTGAGGCTCATTGTAAAAATTTTAGTAGCTGGGATCACTGTGTTGGATGCTTGTACTCTTGTGTGTATGTGTGTGTTTTCTTCTATACGGAGTCATTAAGATGCATATAAAGATAGTAAAAGGTCAAGTAATCTGTTAGCACAGCAGGCAGACTGTCACCCTGGGAAAGTGCTGTTTCAGGACCTGCTTTCATAGTCTTGGCTCATGTATGCCAGGAGAGAATGTCAGCTGACCAGGCTTTGCAATGGCAGGACTAACAGTCTGCTCAAGTGTGCTAATATCTTCTGGGTAGTGTTGTCACTTCTTGTAATTGTATTGGAAAAGATAGAATATGACTTCCTCAGTAGATGGACACCCTGGAGGTGGTTCAACTTGTCACACTACATAAGATATGTCCTTTGCCTTCGTATGAAAGTTCATCTATATTTGTTCAACTCAGACAAAATTAGACAAAGAAAGTTCTAAAAAACTTGAACAATTCTACCTAAATGAAAAGCTGTGTCATGTATCAGAGTGGATAATATTTGAATACCACGTCAAATGCTTACTTTTAAATTTAAAAAGAAAAAATTATGTATATAAATGCAGTGGTAAAGACAATAAGTTTTTTTCCTTTAGCCTTTAGTATTGTATTGTGACACTGCTCTGGTTCTGTGATAATTTCTGAATAGTAGATGAAGACAGTAATTGCCTGCTTTTTGAAAAGCAAAAGTGAGCCCTGTGCATTACTACTTTTCCCTTCTCGTTTTACATTGGTATGAACAGTCTTGAGATGTTCAGGAGTCCAGTAAGTGTTTTGAATAACACAGACTTTTTTTTTTCCCCCTGCAATAAAGTGGCAAATACCTTTCTCTAAGCATCCTATAGATTTAACAATCTCCTTAACACTTGTGTTCTGCATTTCTTTAGCAAGCTTTGGTCTTTCCAAAGGTTCCTTTTCACCGTGAATTAGAGTTGAACAAGTGCATACTAATGGCTGACATTTATATGAGCAGTGGGCTAGTGCCTGAATTGGCTGTTCTCCCCAGTATTAGCAGGACTGACTGGAGTCAGGGTATTCTTTGGCATCTGTTGCACATTTTTGATTTGTGTATGTACGTGTCGCAGAGAACAATTAATGCATAAGTATTAAAACTTGCAAGTGCTCATCACAGGTTCTATACCATCTGTCCAGCTGTGTGCAGTGGGAATTTGTAACCATTTAGAAAAGTGCGGCCTAAATGAATAATGCAATTCATATAGTTAGCATCAGGTGATTTTCCTAAAGCAATAAGAAGTTTCTCCCTGATTAGATTGCTGTATATTGTCTCTTGTAGAGTTTAACTGCAGTTTTAAATTAAAGATGCCCAGTATGTGATAATTAATGCATTCTTTGAAGAGCAGATTTTTGAGAGTAAAGCCCTTGTGGTTTTCGAGGTAAACAAAGCTATTTTCATCAATAACATCCTACTTGTGCCTAGGATTTAGTGCCAACCCTTTTGACAGCTGGATTTGGACACTACTGTAAATAATGAAGTTTAGATGATGCCCATCAACCCAAACCATTCTATATTTCTATGATGAAGTGCAATTTGATATGTAATTTTTAGTGTCCTTTTTAAACATAGAGCTGAGGGATATTGGGAGGGAGATTGTTTACCAAATTTTTTCCCCTCCATGTGTTGTAATTAGTTTTACATTGACACTTTCAGTAACAAACTACTATTTTTTGTTGTACTGTCATCAGAAGGATCAGCCCTCTTCCAGAAAACCTGAGGTGAATGAAAGTGATTACTATTTCCTAGAACACATGGCGGATAAAAGAAAATGTAATTGCTTCAGACTGGAAAGTTAACCATAACAAATGTTGTCATCTTTTATCAATAACAACAGATGAAATAAAGAAGAACAGGAAGTATTTTTTTGATATTATGCAGGGTGTGTTGTAACTGTCTGTAACAGGCTGAACCTGAGGCTGGTCCTGACACTTTTGTAATCTGTTTACTCTCAGGAAAGAAGAAAATATAAGCCATGACTTTCCCATAGTGGTACCACATGTTTTGGAACTGTCTAGCTTTGTTTTGCTTGTCTCATGAATAAATTTTCCTCATGAAATAGCTCTATCAGATTCAGACAGAAACAATTATTTGCTAATGATCTAGCATACTACTATATAAAATCCAACACATCTTAGTCTGCAGATGAAATATAAATATATGGTAAAATAATTATAGTCACAGAGAGATACTGTATAAAAAGCGCTATTTTGTATGCTTTTCTAAGGGTAGCTGAGTGATGTGGAAGAGGTGATTTATGAGCTTGCTGCAATAAGCAGTGGCTTGAAGGTTTAAGGAACTTAAATATTGCATCCAGGATGAAAAATATTTATTGGAGGGGAGAAGGGGAAGAAATTACTTTGAATTTTTGTATAACTTCCAGTAACATAATAATCTTGCATCATAGATTACTTTCTTTTACTATGGTTGCACGTTCCAGACAAACTTGTCAACTACATAAATTGAAGAAACAGCTTGAGAAATTCCATAACTATATTATGTTGCTGTTTTACGTTCGTTCTTGCTAAAAGGCATCTGTGTAAGTTTTTGTCAACTTCTTAATGGGATAGCTGAAGTTTTATGCAGTTTTCTCATTTAGACTCTATTTATATTAGGCAAATACCAGATGTCCTATATACTAACCACCAATTATGGACTAAATCAGTGTTGTATTTTCATTTTTGAAATCAATTCCGGTTTTCTTAATTGCTTTATTTCTTAGATGAACTTCTTTTGCCCTGTCAGCAACTTTCTGAAATGGGACTATTTAAGGTGTTATTTCACTTACACCATCTTTTGCCATCAATTTTATGCTTAGTTAGTGGGCATGGAGACCATATTTGTCATAATTTCTGTGTCTTTTTGAAAGATTTTTGCAGTGCTTTTCAACTTCTGCATATTTCTTATTAGTGCAAGCAAAAGTCACATGATTTGGTGGTGTTTTCATTTTTCCAATAACTTTCATAGAATCATAAAAGGGTTTGATTTGGACCAGACCTTTAAAGATCATCTCATTCCACTCCCCTGCCATGATCAGAGATAAGAAATGCCCTGAATGGGTATCTGTGTGCAGATGAGCACAGGTAGTGTATATTTTAAGTTATCAATATAATCCTCATGGCCTTTAGGGTCACGATTGATTAAACTAATTAACCAGAAGACTTGTAATCTTTATTCCAGACAGTATTTTGGCACGAGATGGGAGAAGCGTGGAATGCAGATTTAGGGAAATTTAATGATTCTCTAGAGTTATTAAAAATAAAAACATTATGCTGGTTTGAGCTTTCTTCTCATGAAAATTAGTATGAGAATTAGTATATATAATAATAGTAGGTATGACTAAAAAACGTTATTATGTAAATATCTTAAATGTACATTTACATTTTCCTCCCACAGCTTACCAAGTCTCCTGGGATCCCATGAAGTGCTATATTATGTACAAGATTGTAAAAAGTTCTTTTATGTAAAAGGGGATAATCCACAGTGGAGGATGAATGCAGCATTTTAGGTAACCTACTTAGGTATTTCTGGTATTTGTTTTCAGCAAAAATCTCACATTTTTAAGTGAAAATTACAAACAGGTCAAAATTTTGCAGATGGTCTTACCAGAGTTCCGTGCTAAATCCAGCTCAGAATGCCCTGTAGAATAGTTGGAAAAACTTTCTTAAAGGTTTCTTGTCCAGTGTTATTGAAACCTGAGGGACTATAATTTATGGCTATCACATTTAAGGGCCAAGCCTTGAGGTACTTTGCTCTTTTTTAGCAGATGAATAATGTCCAAGATGATATATCAAGTTTCCCTTACATGAAATCAGCTTTGCATAGCTGTGAGAGTCTGTGATGTTAGTTTTTTGAACATCACCATCAGAGTGGCTTATCCAGCTGTAATGTTATGCTAACTACAGAACACTCGCATCTCCTTTCCTAATGCATGAATAAATATATCCAATTTACTGGTCAACTGAAGCATTTTGTAGCAGATTATTTTTAAGGGCTTCCTCCCCACCCACCACCCCCCCAGCCAAATTCAGGCAGTGCTACAATTTAGAAAAATGATTAGACAATTTCGTCTGGTTTTAGCTTGCTGTTTGTTTTACTATGTTTATTTTTGATAGAACAGCATCGTGCACAGGATATAATATGAATAGTGCTATAAAAGCTTGTTCAGTCAGAGATATACACAGTAAAAGGGCAGAGAGCAGTATAAAAGAGGCAAACTTTCATTTTCAGATTTATACCATGGATAAATTTGAATGGCATTTAAATGATTTGTAGATTCTATGTTAAAATTCAAGCAAATGAAGTTACATGTAAAACTGGTGAAGACAAACCTGGACACATCTAGAGGAGCTTCAAAAACACTGTTTGACTGCAAGAATTTCTTAGTGTCCTGACTCTGATGTGCTTACTGTTGTCTCACTTTTTGCACTTCCCTTCTCTGACTGAAACAGATTTATCCAGTCAAGGAACAAGATATTGATCAGAATCAGTGTTAATAGTGAATCTTTACGAGATATCTGGTACACTATTTGAAACAAAGATGGAAACTAACTGAGTGTAAGCACCAAGCAAAAGTGTGTTGCTGTTCTCTAGGTGCCCTTGTAGGAAATTTCTGTTTCACAGAAGCGGAACAACAAAGAAAAATCAATGTTTTCCAAAGGTAGAATGTGTCAGCTTTCCAGTATTTGACAAGAGAGAAGATTCCTGAAAATTATTTAATAGTAGATTCAGGAAACAAATGGCTAAGTAGTTTGTGCTTGGAAGGTGAGGTAGCCTGCAGGATCTTTGGAGCTGTATGCTTCTACTGTTGGTACTCAATGAAGCAGATAAAAATGAACGTATTGATTGTCCAGTTTGCTGTCTGTCTTCCTGGTTAGTAGAAGCTGACCCTATCTACAATTGTCTCCTACTTTACATCTGTGTGAGATAGGGAATTAATGTGACACATTAAATTTGAAGTTAATAATGTCATAGTAAGAGGCAGTCTGTAACAACAGGCTCTAATTTAGATGTTAAACTGAGAAAATAATTTTGAGAATGTTAGTTCACTTAGCAGTGGGAAAACAGCTAGAGAAATATTGGAGAGATGCTTCACTAGAAACAGCACTAAATGCTAATCAAAACTGCACTTCATATTTAAGAAAAATTTGCCCAAATATTACAAGACTGCATTTTTCAAATCCCCTTTTCTTGATAAAGTGTTCAGGAAAGGCTATATACCCACAGAAACTTTTTCAATGTTTTGCTACTGATACAAATGTAGGAAGCATTTCTACTTATCTACTGACTAAGTTCACATTCTCCACTCTGCGCTATGAAAATATCAAAAGAAAGATTTCTCAAAATAAATAAGCATCAGAGTCCAGAGGTGGATAACCATCTTTTCTGTTAGAGTACCATCTAAAATGAAAAAATGAAGTAAAATGTTTGTAGTCGGCACATAAAAGATAGTACTGTAACTGGGTTGCTGCTGCAAGGAAAGAAAAGTGATTTGGGTTTGCAGTCAGCTAAGTGCTTTTCCTCTCCTAAAATGGAAAAGTGTATATTGTTTTAGGATTCTGGAAGGCATTTCTGTCCTTCACACAATATCCTATGATGATACTTTGTGCATCGATGATTGTTACTGCTTGCTTGGTAGTGAAACATCTTATAACTTTATTCCCTTTGCCATTACAATGGTTTTATCCTTTCTATATTTTTAAATGCAAATGAGAAAATAAATCTCGAAATGCAAAAGGATGTGTATAACTCAGACTTCACACTTAGCACACTGAGCAAGACAGAGTGCTTCATACATAATGAATAGAACTCTCTAAAGTTTGGTGTTTTTTACTTTCCCTTTTCCTTCCTGCCATGGGTGGCATAAAATATTTTCTTCTTTTGGGTATTAGTCAAAGCAGCATTTAAAAAATGAGTGATAGTTTGTGTTATTAAGAAATTAAATTTTATATTGAAAAATATAATAATTAAAAAGTGGAAAAGTATTTAATATGGAAATAACTTTCAAAAAGCAAGAAAGAGTAATTTTTTTTCTTATAAAGAGAGTCTCCACTATTCAGCTGCTTTAATGGCATACCTTTAAATATATTAAGAAACTGAACTAATATCTGTATTTCTAAATAATTTGCAGTAAACTCACACTAGTGCTTCAAGATCCTCAAGAAAAGCTCTAGACAAATGGTAGTGTGGTAAATCCTGTCTTGCCAGAAATTATCCAGCTGGAATAGAATAGTAAAATGAAGCGTAGGTTGCAAATGAGGCAGAGAGCCTTGTTTCGTTTTTCCATCTATATCATCCAATGTCCAACTCGCCTTCAGGGACCTGCTGTTTCCGCCATTCCTGATAATGGGCTGCTTTCTCCTGACAAAACAGAATGATGATACTGGATAATTGGTATGCATTGCAGTAGGATTGGAGTTGACAGTAATTCTATGCATTTTAGAAGTTGATGCAGTAATGAAATTGGTTTTAGTGCCGGGGTTGTGATCTCGCAGTTCCCATTGTAACTTCCCTGCAAGGTACTTCAGTAATATTTCTGTATCTTTTTTTACTGTGTGCTTCTGGTGTGGAGATAACCTGCCTCACCCATCTCCCCGGTCCCTGTTCTAGCTCACACAGCACTTCATGACCGCTAGCACTCTCGTGTAAGCTGCAAAGTACATAATGCACAGAAAGCCTTGCTGCACAGTGATCTCTATTGCAACAGATGACTTGTTTCAGCTTATCAATGAAGAAATCCTCTACATCTGTGACTGTGGTTAAAAAAACATAAAGAAGAAATAATTGTGCAGGGGAAAAAAGTGTGCGGAATAAACTCCTCCTTTGCAAAAGTATAGTAGTGCATAAACCTGTAATAAACCAGTTAGATGTAAAAGAACCTGTAAAGAACTGGCCTGAGATATTCATGACTTCAGAAAACACTGACTCTCCTGAGAAATGAATATAAGAGGAGTTCTTAGGAGAACTTCAAGGTTGGAATTTCTGCAAAGGTTTAATTATATTTAATCCTATTTCTCTTCAAGTCAGGGCCCTTTGTAGATGTTGGGCAATAATGGATGATTCTATCTATAGTTCCTTGCAGATTTAAAGAATAAAAAACTTTCAGGAAAAAAAGACTAAAAACCCTTAATAAACCTGATAGATGCCCAGTGTTAACTGAATGCATAGTGGAGTATTTTAGACTAAAGAAAATCACTATAATGCTCTCCAAAATTATTCTCAACACTCATCGAAAACTTTCAGATGAACACTATACATGAAGTTCCCAGATGGCAACAGTTGATTGCAATTTAATAGTGAAATGTAAAAACTTTCTAGAAAAGTTTTGTACTACTTGTAATATTGTTCTCATTCAAATAGGGCCTGATTACTCAAACTCAGCTCTCACAAATGTTTCCTTGCCTATTTAACTTGTGTTTTAATTACTTCACCTGAAACCTGGGATAAAAACAAATTCCCAGTGTGTGCAGGATTCAGTAATACAGTTCCTGTGACCTCCTTCATGGGTAGAGCGTTTTACATCATTCTTGTAGAATCCTGTAGTGGCCTTATGGTTTGTTTCTGAAAAACAGTGAGTTTAGGACCAAATTTTCCAAGTTAGATGAGTAAGAATTATAGTAGAAACCTGGCAGATATTAAAAAAATAATTTCCTAATAGGCACTAATTCGATGAGAATTTAAATCTATTTTAAAAATTTGAATGCTTTAATTACCCTAATTCTTTAGGAAATTTGGTCTTGTTACCCTCCTTTTTGGGATAATTTTTGGCACAGTTGCATGTATCTGAAAAGAGAATCTGTGAGCAGGAGATGCACAACTTGGACATAATACTTGCCTTTTGGATGAGTCAGCCAATAAATATTGAGGATTAAATGATCTACTGAGCTGAGCATTAGTATGCTCACTGCTTTGGATAAGATAGCCAAAAAACCTTTGCTGGCGGGCATCAGTCGGGGGGAGGAAGAGTTGTGAAATAGATTTGTGATGTTGTTGACTTGCCATCTTCTACCCATGGTTTCTTAATTTGTTGGAGTTGTATACCTTACCGTGTTGCTGTGGTTGTTGAATACCAGAGCAGGTGACAATGCCCATTTCAATAACTCTGTCTGTGAAGCCAGTTTTACCTTTGCTTTGTGTGGCTCTGCTCCTCAGGCTCCCTCACAGCTTGTCTGCAGCACAAGGGTTTCTACGGATGTCTCGGCCAGAGTATCAGACTGGAGGTTTGGATCCTTGAAAGATGAACAGTACTGGTGGATGTGGGGCTGCCTGGCGTATGGCTTTTTTCTGTCAGGAGTCAAACCTGTTATTTGAAGTGCACTAAATCATGTTGAAAAGTCCAAGTTTTCATGTTTCTCAGACAGACTGATTAGAGATGAGATTAAGGGTAAGGAAATGGAGAGTAAAACTGCTCTTTTCACTTTCACAGATATGATCATGTGCAATATTTGGTATTCAGAAACTGCACAGAAGCTAGTGTCCTGAGGGATGCTTATCTTATTTTACTTGACTTTTTTGAATGTAGCTGAATGTTTTGGGAAGAGTCTTGGCTGGTAAGACAGTTTATATTCCTTTATACTTGACTAAGACTCCGTAACTGTTTAAAGGCCTTGCTCAAATTGAAGATATGGGTTGATGGTAATTATTGTCTATGTGATTTAAAAGTTCAAAAGACCTCTAAGTCACAGTTGTTGAAAACCTTAATAGGCATGTAGTCAAGCATCAAATGTATGTGCTTCCTGGTCAGTTGTAGCAATAAATAAAATTTTGATATAGTGTGTTTGAACACGAATGATTCAGAACCTGACTGGCTGAAGCCTTACAATCAACTCAGGTCAATGAGAGTATTCAGGCCACCAGACCCTGTGAGTATGATTCAATAGCTAACCCAGTGTCTGAGGATGGCAAATAGAGTTTGTTGGAGACTTGAAGAAAAAGCTACTGACATTCCAAAGTTGTATCAAATCTACATTTTCACTCTGGTTCTGTGACACACTGGCTTCTAACTAGTAGAGGCAGTTTTGCCTTTTTTTCTTGCGCTGCACTTGACTTCTTGTCCTTGTTATATTTTGTAAGCTTTAAAATCTTTGTAACTCCTTCTTTATTAATTTTATACATTAAAGTTATAAATTCCTTTATTTGCATATTATCAGTTTCAGAAAGACTTTTTTTAATCCCTAACTCCCCAGATTGATTAAATAGTGGCTATCCCAAATATTTGCAGTACTACTTATTTATAACTGCAGATATGTGAAGGGAACTGTAATCTCATTGTGTGGATTTCTGGGATGTGAGTGCTGGCTCTTCCTGGGTAGCTTAGTCCTTGTTGTTACTGGGTCTTGGAGAAGAGCTGTGAAGGAGACTGAGAGAATAACAGACAGGAAAAGGAGGAAAAGGGGAGGAGCAGTTAAAACAAGGATGAGCCATAGGACAGAGAAGAAGAAAAGGGAGAGAAAAAAAAATTAAAAATTATATATATTTAAAAGCATTGATCAGGAAGCTGGTCAGTATTATACTGCAGTTAGACATGCTGGTGTCTGTACTGTGTTGTCTTTAATGTTTTCAGTTGAGAAGATGCAACTAATGGAGATTTTCCTCCTTGCTTTGATTTCAACTTAATTATTATGGTGTTAAGGTCCAAAGATGAGTACTGAGTAGGGATGTCTATAACTTACAAATACATACATTGCTGCTAACAGGTTTTTGGTCTCTATGTTGTCATCACTATAATGAGCTTTTTAGCATTCACTCTTGCATTTTTTGCCTTTTTTTGCCTGGCCGATGTTCTTTTGAGTCCAGTTACTCAAAATATGACAAGGAGTGATGTTGTCTACTTGTAATTGTTCTTTTTCAGTCTTTTCTCTCTATGAAAGTGCAGTAAGTCGCTTGCCAAGAAGTTTTTGATAATGATGTGTAACAAGCTTAGTGCATGGAAAAGGAATACAGCAGGGCTGTATGCTTCTGGATGCACTTGAAAGCTTGAAGAAAATCCCCCAAACCATTTTATTTTACCTGAGATACTGAAAAGGCTGCTGGATGTCTAGGTCAGCAGCCTTGTAAGGGAAAATTTACCAAGATTCTGATATCTGCCAGCTTCTATTTTGGACAGTTTAGAGACTGAGGTATAGAGAACGTAAGATGTCACTGGAGAGTATAAGGGCATCCATGTTTCCTCAGGTAAATGAGGAAGGTCACAGCTCTGGAGTATGTTCTGTGTGAGAATAAACATTTTTAAATGAGCCTGAAAGTTTGAGAAGTCAGTATGGGGACTAAAGAAGTGGCAGCATGGCAGCAGCTCTTCTCTGAGTTGATGAGGGATCTTGCAGCAGGCATTCTGTGCCAGCCAGAATTTTTCCCAGCAGGTTCTGTAAGACAGTGAAGTCTACACTGCAGTTCCTAAAGTGACAAACAGTCCCTAAAATGTCAGGTGTGGGTCCGTTTTAAATAATAGTTTGTTTTGCTTCACTTCAAAACTTTGAAGAAAAGATTTTGAATCTCATACTGGTCCATGATAAAACTCTTAACTTTGCTCTTGGAGGAGGGACATATGTGTATCTGAAAAGCACTCTAATGTAATGTGATTAATAACTGGGTAAAATTAATGAGTGGCATCTGTTTTTCTACAACAACAACTTAACAAAACTGCCCACTCTTAAAGATGAAGAATGTTTGTCTAAGAGTGACAACAGTAGTTGTTGTGGGCTAAACTAGTTATTAGTTTCTTAAAAGGATATTCTGCTTTAGGGAAACTAGCACGATTCACTGATTAAGAGTAGATTCTGTCGCTCCCCTATCCTAATTTATCTACTCGTCAGTTTGACACTTGGGATTCCGTCTTGATTATTCATACAAAATGAATGAGCAGGACTTGCTGGAAGTGGATCAGCTTGGGTATTTGACAGGTGTGATCAGTTCAAATTTTATGTGTGGTTGCACCAACAGTTAATTGAGGGAAATAGTTGTCACTTCTGTTATAGCAACATCATGAGTAGAGTTTATTTAAAAGCTTGAGCTGCAATTTCAGGTTATGCTTTGCTTTCCACTAGTCCAGGCAGTCTGCTGACTCAGATGCACAGTGATACTGCTAGCAAGGATGAGCCCGCTGTGTGAGGGGGCTAGGAGCAAGGAAAGCAGACACATCCTGCCACTGAGTGGTGATGGAGATGTGCTGCAGCTACTGCTGCAGCTTCATTACTGTAATTAGTGCCTATGCAATAGCAAGAGTATGTGATGGCTATTCCAGAGAGAAAAGATCATTTTGGTTATCCCTAATTGCCACTTTTCCCTTTGCTATAGCTACTTTTGGCTGACAGTGCCTGGCTATTCTCGTTCCATCCATCTTGCATTTCTTGTCCTCTCCTCTCCATATCCAGATGCAGCTGTTTGATTCTTTTCACATGCCTTTGAACCTGCAGAGGGAGGAGCAGCCTTGTCTCATGGTACTTTCCTTTCCCATCTCAGGATAGCTGTGTTCTTTTAGGCATAAGGTGTTGGCGTTTGCTTATGCAGCTTTGAAGGCAGTTGCTTCTCTTTATTCTTTTCCTATCTCCTTCAGAAGAAAACCTGTGTAACTTCTCACAAAATACCTGTAAGCAATAAATGAGCAGCACCTTCTGAGGCAGGGCAGATGTGAAGTGCATGCATTTTTAACGTTGCAGTTGCACACAAAGCACTTACCTATGGAAAGCAGGAAATTTCTGTAAAGGACTGATAGGGAAGCCTTTTTTCTGAAAAGAAGGTGGCTCTGGAGCTGTGTTCTGTCATTCTGGTATCAACTATTACAAGTATTTTGAGTCCCTATTTTTTAATGCTCCAGTGATGTTATATTCGTCTTTGGTGTGAGTATGACAACAGTGATTTTTCATTGTATACTCTTCTTTCAGCAACAGCACAAACTTTGTATCCTGTTTTAAGTTAGAAGGACACAGAAGAATAAAAATGTCTGGATGGAATTAAACTTTTGGTGTCATATAGTTAATTCTGTCATGGAATAGGAACAGTAGCTGTGACCATTATGAGTCCATCTATTTTTGAAAACCACCAACAAAAGGTGTTCATAGCGTTCATAAACATGCTCCACTGCCCACCTAAAATAATAATTTTAAAAATTGTTTTTTGCAACAAATGTCAATTTCTTTTGCTGAAACTGAAGTTTGAATTTTGTTGTACATTCAGTATAAATAGACTAAGTGAATAACTGATGAGGTTTTTCAAGCATCAGTCTGATATTACGCTTGGTCTTTTAAAGAGGTTTCAATTCTGTTCTGATTCTTTATTAGAAAACATAATCTGAAATTGCTTTACAGCTTTCCTTAAAATGTGATGTCCAGTACTCCAGAGAAAATTGCCCAAGTGATGAATACCCTGGATTTACTGCTGTTCATAGAATATCACTGCTAACCTGTCCTGTATAACACATTCCCTGCTTTTTTTTGTTTTAAATAATAGTTCCCCAGACCATTATTTTGCAGTACTGTTACCACATCTATTTCTTCACAAGACTCTGCCTTCATGCATCTTTAGCATATTATGTTACCCTCTAACTTACCATGAAAAACCTCTCACAGAACTTACAAATTCCCCTGCAACCCATGTTTTGCAAGCTGCAATCCATCTGGAGATTTGTTGCCTTATGTAGATCATTTTTGTAAACACTGAGTAATTCCAGACTAGAAATCAGGAGAGACTTAGAAACTCTTGATGATGTTTTATTTGAGTGATGCAGAGATTTGTGCTCTGAGTACTGTTGGGTGATATTGTAACCATGGAAGCTTTAAGTTAATCAGAGGTTAGTTTTTACCATGTATGAGCTCGTTCCAACAAAATCTTCCACATTTCAGGCAACTTGTTAAAATCCTGCATTTTAGTTCAATGATCCATTCTAATTTTTAGCTTGAATTTCATAACTTCTTTCTGAAATTCTATTTACAAATATGCCAAAATGTGCATATTATTCTTAATCATATCTGTTAATGAGTTGCAAATTTTATTTCATATGACGGCCAGGTACATCTCACAGCATGGAGCTGTGTTTGTTCACTGGAGGTTCATAGAGCTAGTCAGAGCTTTTAATAGAGCATGCTCTCTTAACTTCATTACGAAAACAAATGCAATGCTTGTTTTGCACAAAATTTAAATGAATGGTTCTGTTCAAGCAGAAATTAAAAAGAAAAAGGAGGGAGAGAAGGGTACAAGAAATAATAATGCTGAAACAAAACATGTAACAAGCAGTTGATGAAAGGAGGACTTATTTTCCATTATCATTACTAAAGACAAAAGAGCTAGGAGGCAAGCTTGAATAGTTCTCTCCTTCATTGTAAGATGCTGGGTGTTGAGGGAATGCTGTCTTCCTTAATGAAACAAAAGAAATTTACTAAAATTTGGTTCAATTTAGTAGAAATTGCTGGCACTAAAACATTGTCATGTGCAATGTTTATTTGGAAGAACTAGAGAAAATACCCTGTAAAGGCTGAGCAGTGATATACACGAATAGGAAAGCTATGGGGATTTTAAAAGATAGTGCTTATAAATTTGATACAGCTTAGGCTTAGCTGTGATAGATAGCAGAAGTCTAAATGACACTTTGCATGTGTGTTATGTACCTGAAAATGGACACCTTCAGATTGTACTTGACACTAAAGTTGTGAATAGGAAAACACAGGATTTTATGCTGCATTTCCTGGAAGGATACTAAGGCAATCCAGGAACTGAAAAGAGTTGTGGAATCAACTGGTTTAGATTTAATCATTGGCCTTGGATACAAAAATATTGTAGGACTCCTATATTTTGTCATTGTTATTCAGAGATGCTTTAGACCAGAACTCTGCAACTCTTTTCATTTGAACTAGATAGAAAGTAGTTTCCTGCAATTTTTTTTCTGTGAATAACTGAAGACGTTATTTCATGCATCTGAATATAATGGGAATTTTTAGAACAGTCCAAAAAGCAAGAAATACTCATGGTAATCAGTAAAATTAATTTATCTTAAATTCTGTACTTAATGTGTGATCCAGTCTATTGTATCTTCTGTTTAAAATTTTATCACATATTATGTACGCTTATAAAATAGTATTTTCACTGAACACAACGGATACTTATTAAAAGCTTATAAGTAAGAAAGGAAAATATGTTGATAACATAATCACCTGAGCTGCAATTGGTGAAGTGAACAGGAAAGATTTTTCTCACAACTTAAGATAAAACCTGCAGCACTGGTATCTTTGGTTATGGGTTGGAATAACTCATGCAAATACGTATGTTTAATAAACATGAAGTTCAATAAAAAAGGATAAATGTCAAATTGTTTTTGCTCTGCAAAAGAGTTGTTGTTCTTGGTGTTAATGTATTCAGGTTGATAGCAGGTGTAGCTAAAGCTTGTTTGCAAATTTATTCTAATCAATGTTAAACGTGTTGCTCCAGTCTTTAGTGTTTCATAGGAATCTGAGTACCTTTTCATAGTGCTTGGAATTGATTTCACTCTAATCTTGGCTGTAAGTATTTTCTTTAGGGGGTTGTTTCAGTGCAGCTTCCAGTGATTCATTTAGTAGCAATGGATCTAATTGCAAGATTGTAGTTTTTCCATGTAAAATGACACAGAAATTCTGGCCTTCAGGCAATTTCCTAGAGGTATCTAAACTTAACAAAGAGAGTCTTTCTATGAATCCCATCAGGAACTCCAGTGGCTTACAGTGACCAAAATAACACCCAGGCCTCTTCAGAACATGCTTCTGGTACTGGGAATGCAAATGCAGCAAAAGCTATAGAAGCTTTTGTCATTTTAACTTCCATGTGAGAACCTGAATGATAGGAGTTGGCCACAGAATAAACCGATGATTTCAGTTCATATTTAGTGCTGGGCTTGTTGGTTGGTTGGGGTTTTTTTAAAATACAATACTAAATTCTGGCTTTAGAATTATGTTTTCAAAATTAGTTGCTGTTATTTGCTTTAAAAGATGAGTATTCTCTTGATCTGTGCTTCAATTTGCCTCTCATTATTAACTTTTCAGGCCGAAAAAAGCCCTCTGGTTCAGGCTTTCTTGTAAGTTCTCATACAAGAAATTTGAATGTAAGCTTCTGCACATAAAAATGCACTGAGAAGCTTGACCACTTATGCTTTGGTAGTCTTTTAAGATGCAGGGAAACCTCAGCTTCTGTAAACCAGCCTTGACAAACCTTTAGAACTGGGCCCATTAAACTTGGCAAACATGCCTGAGTGACCTGGAAACTCTTAACAGCAAACAGAAGTGAATGATCCAGACAGCTGCTTAGTGTATAGAGTGTTTAGGTCAAATTAATGATGAGAATAATTCAAAACGTTTCAATGCCATTTCCCTCCTTGACTTTATTTAACTTTTAGAAAACTGGTCACTGCTAGTACAGGATTGGCATAAGGTTAAAAACAAAAACCTACAGGATTTTTGTGAAGGTTATACCATTTTTTTGGTCATACTTATTTCTTTGCTGGGTTACATATTTTGTAAAAATCACCAGAAAATATGCATTATGTGTCCAGTTATATGCATACATATGTACATGTGTAATATTTATAAGTACACAGAGCAGGGACAAAGACTTGTGTTCCTTCTTTCTGTTCTGATCTATTACTGGCATCTTTCATGAAAAATATGTAATCAGGTTTGTTGGGAAAAAATCATCAACAGAGGATGAAAATAGATTCTGCTACCAGCTGTGGGTATGCTAGAATTCAGTGCTGCAGTGTATCAAATGAAAGGAACAAGTTGACCACAAAGAGATAATATCTTCCCGATATGTGCTTACAGACAGATTTGTGTTGGTTGTTGAATAGACATTGACTGTTAGAAAGTTCAATACAGGCTTGGATATGTCAGCAATAATAGCCACCTAAACAGTGTTTTGTAACCAGTGGTGGAAGCTGTGACGGCCTCCCAAGTCCACACTCTGTCTCATTATTTGCCCTAATACAATTTTCTAGTGCATAAAATGGAATAAAATGTTTCCCTGAATGTATATACTTAGCATAAAATGAAAGCAAAAGTGGTTTTTGACTCAGATACCAGGAATGTTCCTGAAATCACCACAAAGACTTTCTTTGTGTCCTCTCAACTGTGGCAGTTGCAGTTAATTACTAACACTTTCCCCAGAGGTGTATTGGCAAAGCCTTCATTGTGCTGGTGCAGCAGCAGGAGTGTACCAAAATGGCTATATCATCTTGTGTGCTCACAGGAAAAAACAGAGGGATAAGGGGGAAATCAATGCTAACTGAATACGGAAACATAAAATCTTGTAGGGAAGTTAACATTTGGCTTTCAGATTTCTAAGGGGATATTGTTAGAGAAAAGGTAAAAAGTAATTTCAAAATTAATTCTAATTTTAGCGGGAGATATGAAAAATTATTCATGAGCAGCACTGAACATTGTGAGGGTGAAGAAATATTAACAGGTTTGCAATAAATAAGAAATTTTATCTTAGAATTGTAGAGATCTGAAACAACCTCTTTCAAATACAAGCTCAGGGTCAATATGCTAAATAAGGGACACATCTTTAAAAGATAAGAAAGTATTTGTTGCATGCTTTCACCTACCACAATCTAGTCAGAATTCTGCCTCACCAGACTGTGTTCTAATTGGTTGTGCTGGGAAGGAAGCTTCTGTGTTTCTCTTTGGTTCCTGACCCTGTGACAGATGGATTACTGTCCAGATTCATCATCCTGAAGCCTGTTCCATAAGGAAGTGAATGGTGACCATGTCACAAACATCTTCCAAAGAAGCTGCCGTTGATGGGGATTGCTGTTGATATCTGCTAGCATTGGTTGTTTTCCCTTGCTCTGCAGCTGCACACTCTACGCAGTCTATCCAAGGACAAACAGTTCCCCCCGTGCCTTTTTAAGATTATTTTTGATAATGCCAAGGACATTCCACCCAAAAAAAAGAAAAGGGGAGCCAGATTTCTTTTGACCAGTATGAATAAGAGTTCAAATTGTTTCATGAAATTGGCCTGGAAAAAAAGCCAGTCCAAGAAAAATAATGTATATATGAAAACAAAATCATAGAGAATTGGTAGAATTTTTGCCGTGTTTTCTGAATAGATAGAAAGCATCCATGTTTTGCCAAAAATAAAGTTACTGTGACTGTGAAAGTCTCTTGGAAACAATACTCTTAGGGTACAGATACAGCAAAGAACTCTTATGTTCATTAATATTCTGTTACTTAAACATTCATGCAGACATTTTTCCTCTGTCCTTCTAGAAGAGCAGTTTGAGGGAGCTAGTCTGCATCAATATTAACAAAGATGTATTTTAGAATAAAATAATAAATATATAGATCTACACTTGAATGAGCTGTCAGTACTTAAAGGACTTTGGCGGAGAAGTTGCAATGTTTGAAATTGTAACTGTGTTTACTTGCAAGTAAATATTTTGCTGTTGAAATATTCTGTTATGAAAGTTGGCTTTTCTTTACTTCTAATGTTCTGGAATTTGTGAAAGGAGTATACTTACTTGAAATAGGAATATACCAGCAATTTCTTTAGTCTGGTACAATGACACAAGATTTTATTACTTAATATTTAATTACTAATGCTATTTAAAATTCTTAAGCATGTTCCAGGTGCATATGATCTGAAAATAAAAAAAACAAAGCATAATTGCCTCCAGAGGACACTGCTTCAAGGGAAAGTCAACAAAACAGTCACAAAGCTTTAACATGTTCTTGTCTTGCATTAAGTTCATCCCCTGCAGTGTAATATAAACTAGAAAGGATGAAAGCATCACTATTTTTAGTAGTGCAAGGGATGTGTCTTGTATATGTCTCCTTATTTAACTCATCTTAGTGACAGTTATTTTTAAAAATGGTAAATTTGGAGTCAGAGTGGCTTAAGGACAAGTCAAGTTAAACACAACCCAACAAGTGCCATGAAAAATGTTAAGATGGTTTAATGCTTGAATAATTTATTATTGAATAAATATGAAAAGTTCAATCCAAATGAATGAGAGAGGCAAAAAAAGACTTGTTACAAAAATAAGTATTTGGACTTGAGGCACGGCCCACATCATTTAGTGGGACAGGTTGCTGCAGTCGTGTTAAAGTAGCCATCAGGTTGCTTGTGTTATTGTTAGAGATTTAATGTCTAGCATGTCCTTTTATATTAGGGACATAGTGCTTGAATTACCATGTCATTACACTAAAACTGTATTTTGAGAGATATATATATATATACACACTTACCGTTAATTTGTGTATTTTATAATTTAATTTCTAGGTTATGAATTATCAACCAAATGTGTAGTTAGTGTAGCTGGAGATTGGTTCTTATTGTAGTAGCAGTCAAATAATGGTAACTGAATGGAAACATAGAAGGGTATTTAGAATGGAGACTTCTTGTAGTCAACTGGATACATGTGCAAGCAGGCTGAGTGGAATAGCCCCAGGATGCCCTTTGTGCTGACACGCCACTAGAGCTGTTGCATGCTGTGCAGAGTTTATTGCCTCTGTTCAGTGATTTCACTAAGAAATCCCTTGCATTTCACTGCTGGAAAAGCAGAAAAACTTGCGGAGTATTCAACATGGTCTAAATTATGCAGCATGTCTGGTCAAATGAAAAAGAGAGGTGGTAGGTTGTCTTCATTTTACAATAAAATTAATCCTTGTTAGATTTTTGTCTTCCTCTACTGCTCTGGGCTCGTGCATTTTGTGTAGTTTAAAATGTTCTCTAGCCTTGATAGTGAGCTCTGTAACACAGGTGAGATGAACATTAGTGTCAGACGTTAAGTGTAGCAAACAACTTTAAAAGTATTTCCATAGGTGTTTTTTCTGATATTTTCAATGGCACTATTTGGTCACGGTTTCTAATAATAAGTAGCAGCACAGGTTTGTTTTCCCCAATTGGCTTCATCCCTTTGACAATAACCAAAAGATCCCTTATTCACTATGGATAAAACCAGGGCTTTGCTGCAATTCCAGACAGGTTGCTTCTCCTATGTTGAATACAATCATCCAAACTGTTTTAATGCCATTTTAGTAGGGTGCTCTACAGTCTTCAATCTTCAGCCAGCTCTTCCTAGAGCCTCTTGGACCAACTTTTTGCCTTCTTGAGAGTTACAGATTACGAGACCACAAGTTCCTTTAATCCAGTCTAGGTACTCCGTGTTTAAATATCTTAGTCTTCTTTCTGGGAATGTAACATACAGTGTAGGCTTTTGGAGGCTTGCATAATTTAAAAAACTAACTCCAGCTTTTGTAATGAAGGATATTCTTTTTGGAATTCCTTCCTAAATTCTAAATCAAAGAAATAGATAATCACATTCAACCAATGGTCAGTCTAGTATCGAATTTTAAGAGGCCACTTATTTCATTGAAGTTGACAATGCTTATCTTCATAAGAGTACAAACTTCATTAGGCTTTCTCAACAGATCTTTGCACATTATTAAATGATTAAACATCACAACCTAGACAGTGTAGTGCATTGTTCTCATAGTGTGACTAGTAAGCATATTTAATAGACATGTCTGGCTGTAAACAAAGGTCTTCTCTTTGTGCATATTTAGAAGAATAAGACATGTAAATACTTGTCAATAATGAGAAGTAGGCACATTGCCTTATGTCTGGGATTCACATACCTGAAGTTGTAATGATATTAGGTTTTATAGACAATCAAGTGAAAAATTAATATTGTATTCTTTAAAGGATCTTATGGGGAGGCATCCCTTTCTAATACCCATTTAATATTGTGCAGGTATTTATTTCAGTAACTGAAGGGACTATAAAAGTGCACTGATTATTCTTATTCTATGATTTGATGTCTCTTTTGCTTCCTGTTTCTTACCTAGAGATGAAGAGATAAGAAACAGTGGCTCTAAAATAATTCTAAAGAAGCGCTGAATGTAAGGGAATAAAATTATTCAAACACCATGTTGGAGACCAACTTCAGAAATATGTTCTTCTGGGGGGGGTTTTGTGTCCCTTGGGGCATTAACCCAGTAAGGCTTCTCTAACAAAAGCAATTTGAATAACTTTTCTTTTTATCTGTAAACTGGTGCTGTAACCTGTAAAACAGCAGAAACAAAGTGAAAACATGTATACCAGGGGAGTTGCAGTTTAGCTTGTAGGCTAAAAATGTGTGTGTAATAAAGCCATGATGTAGCAACAGATCTTTAAAGTATGTGAATGTTGAGAGGTGGAAGGGGGAGAATTTTTTTTCTATTCACCTATGGACTGCTGTGTAATGACGTTATTTTCTATTTCAGTAGTGAAAATTGCACACGTTTTGAGGTTGGGTTTTTTTGTGGAGTGGTTTGTTTTTTCTCAAAAGCAGGTGCCGCTACCAGTGATATCTTTTTATTCTGAAGTATGAAATGTATAAAGGAAAATGAAAATATGAAATATGCTGGGAAAACAATGCATGGAAATTATAGATAAGTAAAGAGTTAGGGAAAGAAGCTGACTGTAAATGATTATTTTCAAATTTATTGAACTTATTACAAATAGGCTGCTCCAATCAAGAAATGTAAGTATTCTAATATCATGATAAAATTATTGAAGAGTCCAGGGCCTAGAACATAACCAGAATAAATTTGACAGAAGAAAATGATTAGCATGTCTGGGTGCTGACACAGTGTGTGCTATCCAAGCCTGTACTCTGGTTTTTATCACTACCAAATCTAGAGCTAAGAGATTAGTGGTAAGGAAGATAAATTTACTTGAAGACAAACTACAAAACAAAAAAAACCCCTACTTTCTGTGTATCAGCAGGTTTTAGGCCACCAAAACTATCCATGATGTTGGGTCAAGCAAAAATGTTACTATTTCAGTTCCAATCTGTATATTCTGAATTTTAGATTTAGCTACAGAACAAAAATCCTGATTTTCTTTTGAGAGATGAAAGGCTGGGACTTAGTTTTAGCTGCCACAATATTTTTGCTTATTCAAATTGTTTCGTAATTTTGTCTGTTCTATGTTCATGGTGGTGTTTGTATTATGTCTTTTTGGTTCAAGGTTTTATGAAAGGTCAAGATTTCAGAAAAAATTCTTCTAAGTTTTTAACTACTTTAGATGTTTGACCTTCAGTGGCAGAGTATAGTTGTGTCTGAATAATTTTGATACGAAAATCAGAACCAGAACATGTTTCTGGAGCCCCGAGAAGAGCTGTAGCTCTTGGAGGAAGACAAGGGGTATGATCTGAAGTAGCTCATGCACAGTAGTGTTGTGTTCCAGTCCTGGTACTCTGTGGTTTGTCATTTGTGTCTGTGGATGCTGCAGCCTCCTGTCACAGATGTGTCAGTCCATGTTGCATCCAACAGCTCTGCTACAGCAATACTACAATGAGGACTTTACCATAACTAGATTTAGGAGACTGCTGTGAAACAGTATTTTGGTTGCTAGGGATTTTATTAAAAATAGCTCTATTTCTGAAGTGGTACTGAGTTTTGTAATTGGTATCGATATTGGGGGACATGACAGGACCTTTCCCTGTTGTAAGCAGGCTTCAACTCTTCATTTTACTTTGTTTCCCTGTTCCATATTACACAGTTTAACTTGCATAATAAGCAAACAGTCTGAAGCCTTGGGTCCTTAGTGACTTTTCTGGGTAGCTCTCTTCATTAATATGAATTGAGTGGCATAGTCAAAGAGGACAGGGCTCTGTGTTTTGTTTGTTTGTTTTAAATTGGATGTCCTTAAGATGTATTGAAATTGAAATATTCTTATATTTCATCCCCAGATAAAAGTTTGTGTTCTTGAGATTAACAACAAGGTTTCTACCAATGGCTAGAATGTTTTCATAGGAAATGAGACAGCAAAAAGAAAGTGTATTAGTGGATCATAGAGTGATTGCAAGATAAAAATTTGTTACCTATTCAGCAGAGCATTTCACCAAAAAAGAAATACAACTGTACAAAGAGTTGGTGAGAATTGTCTGTGTCTGCCTCTGGTTGCTCAAAACCATGCAAGTGAATTCAAAACAATAGTGTAAAGTGCTATTCCTTTGATGCTAAGGGGGAATATACCCCAGAAAGAGTGGGGGAAATGGGAAATGTCAGAGGGAGGGTGATTTAGGGTGTTGCTACTTCACTGAAGTGTGAATTGTGTTGTCCCTCTCATTGAAAATTAAAAGTGGGAACCTGTTGTAAAAAAAAAAAAAAACCAACAACAACAACAAAAAAACCCCCACCAAAACAAAAATGACCAACAAAAAACACCCCCAAAACCTAAAAAAACCAAAACAAATAACACAACACTGTTACATGAGATCCACAGAGTGTGCATGATTAGAATATTACAACTGTGGAAATGGATTTTCTAGGTGCAAAAACTTGAGCCAGAATTCATTATTGTTATTCACATGAAAATTTCTGCTCATGGACTTGTGAAGTGACTTCAGCTTTTGAGAATATTTTTACACTCTTACATATTTAGTAATGTTTTGAATAAGTAGCCTTTAACCTATTTCTTTGATCATGAGCTGTTTGATTTGCTCACATGCTTTTAATTATTTTACAGTATGTAATTGGTTCCATAAGTAATAAGTTATGGCTTTTTACCTGATTGAAATGTTAGAGATAGTGGTTTGAATAACATTGAGCATAGTCAATAATGAAAATTAAAATAGTCACTGAATATTTGAGTATAATCAATAAGGAGTATATATGCAGCTATGTGGTTTAGACAATATACATATGTTTTCCATAAAAAATAACTTTGTTCTGACCTTTAGTGCAGGTAGAATATTCTTTCAAGCAACAAAAATGTTGTCCATCTGCATTGATGAAAAAAAATAAATTAGAGATCTTCAGTAATTTCAGAGATATCAAGGTCTCAGAGTTAAATTTGTGTTAATGCTGTGACAATGAGTGGCCTGCAAGTAGAAGGATGCAATGACTAAATACTTTCAGTTTGCAATTGAGATCCTCAGCTGTTCTGAGACACAGCAGCTCCCTCTCCTAAAGGTTACGGCAGATCAGGCAGCGCTTAACAGGCCCGGGTCTGGGAGGCTGTGTTAGCCTTTTGGATGGGCAGGGAATTTTTGAGAGAACAGAGATATGATGAGCAGAAGCAAGGGATCAGACACAAATAGCTGTGAAAGGTTAGGGCATGCATTTTCACTTAGGGGAGTGTTTGCTTGTTCTGCCAAGGGATGATTTTGGAACTCCTACATGCTGGGTAGCATAAAAACATGCACTGAGGATTTAATCCCTGCCTGAAGGAGTTCATATTTTTAATATGAGAATAGAAACACAACATATACATTATATGAATTACAGTTACTGCAGCAAGAGATGTAAATGCAAAGTATAAATTGATATAAAGAGAGTAGAATTATAAACAAGATCAGGCTACAAAACAATGCAAATTCCCAGAGGAAACAAAGAAAACTTGCCACTCTCCCATATCTATTATTTCAAGGAAATTATTTCTGTCGAGAATAGGATCAGGTTAATAGAGTTGTGTTTCTTAACAGGAGGTTATGAATCAGAATACACTAAGTGTGCCTGTAGCCAGGAATTACTCTAACAGTCCTCACTACAAGAAGGACATTGAGGTGCTGGAGTGTGTTCAGAAAAGGGCAGTGGAGCTGGGGAAGTGTCTGGAGTGCATGAGGAGCAGCTGAGGGACCTGGGTGTGTTTAGACTGGTGAAAAGGAGACTCAGGGTTCACCTTATCACTCCCTATAACCTCCTTTCATGTGGTTGTAGCCAGGTGGGTGTCAGGCTCTTCCCACAGGCAACAAGTGAGAGGACGAGAGGAAATGGCCCCAAGTTGCATCAGGGGAGGTTTAGATTGGACATTGGGGAAAACTTTTTCACTGATAGGGTTGTCAAGCATCAGAACAATCTGCTCAGGGAAGTTGTTGAGTCACCATCCCTGGAGGTATTTTTAAAGGATTTGCGAATGTGACAGATGTTTAATTGTGGACTCAGCAGTGTTGGGTTTATTGTTGGACTCAGTGATCATCTACCTGAGAGATGCCTCTATTAAACTGAGCACAGCTGTTTTCCTGAAGGAATTTGGGAAGGGCAAGAATAGTTTGTGTGAATGGGGTGTCTTCTACTTTTTCAATGGCTTTCACATATAACACGTCTTAGCTTTGAAGTAATGCCTACATAGCCCAATGTCTGTAGGAGGCATTGTGCAAAGGAATACAGACCTGAAGAAGTAGAAACAATAAAATCAAGTAAATGCCACTGAATCAGACATTAAGACAAGAATAGAATAAAATTCAGATATTCCTATCCGAATAGGTTACACAGCACAGAGTAATGCTAAAGACATCTGAATGCTATGCCCTGGGAAGGGTAATGGTTTTTAAAACTTAAAATATTTCCATTTTTTTTTATTATCTTAGGGAATATTAATTGTGTGANAAAAACATATTTTCTAAACTCCATGTATTTTAGCTGTAATAATATTTGCAAATTATTTATCTGGTTGACGGATGAATGAGCTAAAGCTATTGTGACAGTGTGATTCTTTAAGTGCAGTCCAGATCAATTGTGTTAAGAGCATTTTGCTGAGTTTTTTTTCTTACTAACCTCTTTGTTTTTTCCTGATGATGACATATGGCAGTGTTGGCTTTTCAGAGAACTCCAGGCTGATCTAACATGCTGAGGCTTGTGCTGCACTAGCTTAGTTTTTGTAAAGCTATCATGACTCAAGACCTGCCTGTCAGAAGATACTGTAAAAGAGTATAAAAATTACTCCCTCTATATACTTTTTTTTCCTTATATTAATGGCAATGAAAGCAATGGTAAATGCCTCTTATTAGAAGTCAGAAGCATTATGAGCCTGAGTTGGGGGCAAATCTCCCGTTGCACGTAAACAAACAGTAGTAGAATTACAGCATGTGAATTATCTGGGATAGTAGTGCTGAATGCAAGAAAAGGGTAAACTCGTTCAAGTACATTTCCCATTCTGTGGGAAGCAAAGATTTCTTAGCCAGTTAAAGCAAGGGTGGAAGCTTCTTGCGGTTGGTTAGTCAGGCACACAGACAGTGACGGGAAGGATCCCTGAAAAATACTGGCCATGTGCTGGTTTACATGCTTTGTGCAGAGAGTGACACCCCGTGAAACTCAAATGGATGAGTTAGGAGAAGATTATTTGTATCAAAGATATTGATCTAAGCTTTTTCATTCAGGGAACTGTTCAGTAGTGTCTTCTTGATGCATCTACTGAAGTTAATAAACTTCAGGAACTTTGGCAACAATCAGAAGACAGTCTTGGGCTCTCAACTGGGGGATGTATCAAGTAAATTCACTAGATGCATTCTTCCAACTTAATCTAGTAATATATAAGTCTTGGCATGCATATTCCCTTCTGTTCAAAAGTACAACATAAGGCACTACTCATTCTTTGGAAAAGTAGTAATGGGAAATTGATACAAGCAGTTACTATGACAGTTGCAATTTGCTTGCACCCATGGTATTAAAACTAAGTTCCTAGCAAAGTAGGAGCTGGATAACAAGAGAAGCCAGAAGTAAACAACACTGCTCTGTATTTTAAAGAGAAAGGACCACCTCCTGTTGTTTGGTTGTTGATGGATTACTAGCCAAAAACGGAGCACAATTGTGCAGACTGATTCTGTGATTGCACGTGCTGCTGTGGTCAATGCTGTCAGCTCAGTCTTCTCTGAGTTGTTTCACAGGGGAAATCAAGTATTGTAACAGGTCTGGTTGAAAACTAGCAAACACACAGCTCTGAATTAGGTTGTTGTTTTTTTTTTTATCAGATCCCTTTTCCAATGCAGTTTGTCATGAACTAATGCTATGAATATTCTTAGGGAACTAAGCAAGAAAACATATTTTGCTGTGCGAGCCAGTGTCAATATATTTGAAGTCATAACCTCTAGGCAATAAAGACTATTTTAAAGGACTGTTATTAAAAGTACCAGTGCTCTGAAGTGAAGTTAGTGTTTAAGGATTTTGTTACTGATGCAGACATACCTAAATGTTTCAGCTGACAGGTTATGACCTAGTGCTGTTCATGGGAGTTAAAGTCAAAACAAACACATGTTTTAGGGCCAGAAACCTTGAACTCAGATGGGTGCTCATGTGTTATGGTCTAGTAATTACTCTGAATTATTCCTGGGTTTCTCTCAGCCTGCTTCTTTGATGCACTAATTTGCAGCGGGAAAGGGTTTAACAATGAAATGAATGAATGTGATTTGGTAAAATAAGGAGTAATTTGCTGAATATCATTCTCAGCAGCCCATCATTGATCTGCATAACTTTTAGGTGGGTGCAAGTACAACCAATAACATTTATTTATGATATTTATTTTTTTCTTATTTAAACCACATGAAAGAGGGAATTTGCCCAGTGATTATGTGAAATAAATCACCATATTCAGAAAAGATCTGAGTTGTCTGTTCACTGCAGGGTGGTGAGCAACAAACCTTGCTTGGTTTGTATACAAATCAGAAAAATAGACATTAAAAGCAAACTGCTTAGCAGGTGTCCAGAAGCTCATAAAGGCTTTCAACATGATCAGATCAAAAGAAAAGTAAGTACTTCTATGTTTGAGTTATTATATAGCTAGGAAAATATCTTCTGCGTGTATACCCAAATTGTGGTGATGTCATTCAAGACAGCATTGTAATCAGAAGCAGTGTTTGCAGGAAGAACCTATGGAAGGCTGGACATGCTTGTCCCCAGTGTTGGCCTGTGTTTTCTTCCAGGGAGAAAAGTTCTGAGAATACTTATATCCAATCAGCTGGAGCTTCCCTAGCTAAGAGGCAGGAAAAATAGAGAGAATAATTTTGTTGGCCTGCTGTGAATATAATCTTCTTTTCTATTTAGGTGTATCTTTCTGTTATGAAAGCCAGCCTTGTAGCTATGCTGAAATGTGAGCTATAAGGAATTTGTTAAACCTTTAAAAATGCATGAATTTCTGTGGGTTTATGGGGTGGGCGTCTGCTACAGAGATAGCTGATAGTGGACTGATAGACATTGCTGCTAGTTGCTGTGTGGTAAGAAATTTTGTGCCTTTGAACACTACATTTTTTTGGCATTTAAGCTAGGGCTTTTTAGTATTTGTTAGGTTCTATAACCAATTTAAATATATTCAAATAAGTTTCAAAACAAAGGCAAAACATGTTCTGAAATGAACTGGGTCTATCAGTTCTTAGCATTCATCCTTTCTTATCTGACTTTATAACAAAGGCAGATACGTCAAAACTACCTTTTCCTACAGTGTAGCTAATGTAGGAAACTTCATAAACTCTCTTGAAGCAATCAGGAAGGTAACTGCAACTCAGCAGTGATATGCCTGAATGTCTTATCTTTTGCTTATCCATCCTTCAATCTCCTATTTCCTCTAATTGTTTTTCTAATAAAAAATAGCTGAGGAACATAAATGTGTTCTCAAGCTAAGCAGATTTGTTTGTCATCCACAAAATCCACAACTGCTTGCATTTGATTTTTTTTCTGTGATATAAGATGTAAGACCAGTGTTTGCAGAGATCCAGAGAGAAAATTCCAGTGAGAAAATGAAAGAGCGTACACTCAGCTTTCCTGCATTTAGACAGTCTGGCTTTTTAGGAAGTTCGGAGATTTGGTAATGAAAAAAAACCTGCCATAAATACTGCATGAGTTTTACACTAAACGAACCTTGAAGTCTTCCAATTGCAGAATAAAACATATAATGAGGAACTATGGGTATATCTGACTGGAAAATAACTCTGCAAACTTGCTTCATTTTTTCAGCTCTTTAGAGAAACTTGTGTGATTCCCTATTACCAAAACCAGGGAATGTTGCCATTAACTGATACTTTAATCTTATGAAAGTAAATATTCACCTGTATCTCTGGTTTAAAAGAAAACAATTTCACTGCTTTATTTTCAAATATTCGGTTTACCCAGTAACAAAACAGTAGGTTTCTGCCCATGCTCTGATTTTTCCAGGTATTAGTTGGCATATTCACAGAATAGCTTAGTCCTTGTAGTCCTCTGTATGTTTTATGGTTGATAAGACCTCAAATACAGTGTGTTTTTGTGTTGTGAGTTCAGTGCAATTTTCTTACATGTGTCTGCCCACTTGGACATTTTAAGTAGACAGAATTTTCAAAGGGTGATTCAAGCCTTTTGGGAAAGTTTAAAATAGGAAGTATAGATCAACATTTTAGTATATATCTAATAATATTTTGGAATGATTGTTTATCACCGTTTTGTGGTGTTCACAAAGTATTGTCATTTTTAACACAGTGGTTTTAATGTGAATAATGTGGTGGTTTTAAGAATTTTTTTCTTCACTATATGTAGGGATTTATATTGTCAGTGGTTTGATTTTAAAAGAGCGGCTGGACTCCTTTTAGGGCTTTGTCCATCTACTAGCATCTTGTGTTTCTAAAAATCTAAAAGTCCTGTATACTTTTGTATATCTAGTTAGATATCAATGATGTAAAAGAAGTTCTTCTGTTTTCCACATTTATTCTCTAGCACTGAAGTGCTGAAGGAGAACATAAGGGCATGAGGTGAAAAGCCCAAGATTGTAATGGAATGGCTCAGATGTGGACTGGCAATTTTCTGGACTGTAGAGCAAACATTAAATAAATGGAAATCTTAGCAGTCACCAGGAAGGGAGGTCTTCATAGGAGTATTAAATGACTTGGGAGTTAATGAATTAATTTGTGGTGGTACCACTTTCACCTAAACCAAATGCCTCGGTCCTCCAAAACACTTTGAATTAAGATTTGGCATTCAAAGTTTTTCCTTTTGCAAAGCAATAAGAGTCTTGAATACTTAAAATTCATTTTTTATCCATACTGTGCAATGTTAGTATTGACTTTAAAAATCCTCATTTCTTTAATAAAAAGGAGGAATACCCATTTCCCCCCCTATTTTCTAACCTCAGCATTTTTAAAAAAATTCCAGTTCAAGGTATTTAGAGACATTTAAAAGCCCATAATTTATTAACTGATATAAGGACTTTTTTGTTAGCAGGAAATAAATTTTGTGTAATTAACATACATTCTTAGGCATGATTCAAATTTCATTTTGCTGCCACATCTGTGCTTAAGTGTTGTAACTTAATACACAAAATAATTATGTTTGTGACAGAAACTACAAGACTTTTTCTTTACATGTTTCTGTTTGATTGCCTGAGTGACAGTCCTGATATCTTGAGTGTATATACACTTTTGGCTTTTTCTTATAAAAATCAAGACATCAGAAATACTTTTTATTGTAACAGTAGATGGATTTGTAACATAAGATAGATTTCTAGTTTAAATATACTGGAAATATTCTTCATGCTTCTAATGTGCCAAATGCTGTAAAAACTTCCTCAAATATCTAATTGCTAATCTGCATGCAGGCTATAGAAATACTTTAAACTAGTTGTTAATCTATCAATTTATTATTTAATACTTGTCTTTCTGCTTGAAATGAGAAACTGAACCAAAAAAGTAGACTGAAGGGCCAAAGTATTTTGATAACTGAGGAACTAAAATGTGTTGCTCTTCTCTTGTATTTTGTTATGTTGCTTATACACTTTAACTATAACCTGGAAAAACTAGAATGTGCATCAGTTAAAGATCAAATTTTTATCCAGTCAAGCCACCCATTTAAACAATATCCATTTACCTGTGCTTAAAGGATGTAGACTCTATATGCAGATTTGCCCTTGATTAGGAAAAAGCCAAACCAATAAAGGAATCAGGATTAAACCCTAGTAGTTTCTGTGTTTTTCTGGTGTGGTCTTTCTGTTGGTTTGGTTTTCTCCCTTTTTAATGGCTGCATTTATTTTAATAGGTATGGAGAAATACAGCTTGAGTAGATGCTCCCTCCAGAAAGCACTCACTCCAAGTGTGAGCAGGGCAACAGCTGAAGATTTAAGGAACGAGGATTTTATGAAGAAACTGGACACAAACGGCAGATCTGCAGCATCCAAGAGTACTCCAAGACTGACGTCTACATGTGAGTCATTGAATTTTTTCAAAACCTTAAATGCATGGGGTATGATCTACACCTGATAAGGAAAGGAAGAGAGAAAAGTGAGATCTCTGTGGGGTCACATTTATTGCAAAAGGTTGGCAGTTAGGATGCAGAGTGGGATAGAAATGGCAAAATTCAGGCTTCCTGAGTCGTCCTGTGGTGAAGGGTAGGCTTCATGATCCACAGCCTTGGTATAACTGTTATCCACACTGTCTTTGTCATTTGCACTGTGAAGTTAATGTAATAGACTCTGGGAAAGCTTGTGGAGGCAACCTGATGCAAGACCTTTGAGTCTTCAGGTACTTGCAACACTTGTTGGCCTGAGGAGGAGTGCATTCCGAAGTTTTATATGAGTTGAGACCTTTAGCACAGATTTTAATTCTCTTTATTTATAATGTACTTTTTGTTCCAGATAGGAGATATATATATATATATATTAATTTTCAAAAGCTGTACTGTAAATGTTCCTCTTTTGCATCACTGCACAGTTTCAGCAGTGACAGTAACAGTGTAATAAGGGGAAACAAATAGGTGAAACCGTGCAAAGCATTTAAGGAAGTGATTACAAATAGCTCTCATGGGGAGGAGTTCTTGGAAGAAAAACATTCTTTTCCAAAGAGTTGTCTCTGGCTCATTGCAGATAACCTTTTGCTTTGACAATCTAGGAAGGATCTTTATGCCCCACAGGAAGCACTGTATTCTGAAAGCTTTACTGAGCTCAGAGGCTGCTGAGATGCTGTCAATACACAAGTTAACTATATGTTTTTATTTACATTGAAATAGAGGTGCAAGGCACAAAGCCCTTATCAAGGGCTTTGAGGAGAAGTCTGCAGGACCAAGGAAACTAATTCTGGTGTGTGCTCCATAGTGACATCACCTAAGGAAGCAGTGATGTCTTGGCTTTAATTTTCCAGCATTCATACAGAAAAAGTTCATCTAAAATGCCAGTGCTGCAGAGAAAATGAAAAGCTGGATATCTCAGTAACTAACAATTAATTTATCTGCTATTGATTTGTATGCATGTCACATTTGGGTTACAGACGTGAGTTGCTTATGCTGTCACAATGCAGTCTGTGGTGGGAAAATGAACACTCCTATAAGAATCTTTTGAGTTTATAGTTCCTAGTAATAAATGATTTTGTCGGACTGATAATAGACCGTTATGATCAGCATCAGTCAGCTTAGCAGCTCCCATTCCTTGGCAAAGGCTCTGACTGCATAATTCTTTCTGTCCCTTGTATCATTGGAATATTGAACTGCAAATTGACCTGTGTTCAAAATCCATCTCGTTCAGGGCCCTACTTCTCTGGGACTGTATCTTCTGCTTAGATCTCACCTAGTTCTCCTGCAAGCCCATATGCCATACCTTTTTGATGTCAGCTGGAGTAAGGCTTTATTAGGGAATTTAATATCTATCTCAGCTATCTGGACTTGGCTTTGATCAACTTCTTTGGCAGTCAGTTTTCTCATTTAGTATTTTTGTGGAGATCAGTGTCTGTTTTATTGAAACTTGAGAAGAAATGATGAACATGACTGTTCAGGGAATCAGAGATGCCTGTGGCAAATATGAAGAGCAGGTCAGAATTGGTGTGTATTCATCACTTAAACTCAATTCTCAATTAATTTAGTGGATTTTCTGCTAAAATCTTAGGATTAATTTTAGGATTAATCACCTTGAATTTTATTTAATGACAAACGCAGAAGCTGTACGTTAAAAAAGCTGATTATGTTTTTACTGAGAAAGACTAAGTTTAGGGAGCTTAAGAGTTTTTATAGTTTTCGCATTAACCATTGAAACTGTACATTCTGAACTGAAAGTTTCATTTTGGAAGTGCCATCACCCAGTTTGAAGGAGAGGAAAAAAAAAAGTATGATGAAAAACTATAGGTTTTGGTGACTTTTTAGGTGGAAAAAAAAGACTAAAACTGTTCTTTGACAAACTGGCAGAATGGCTGATCTGAATGCTGCACCTGGCTTTCTGCATATTCATGTAACTATGCTTTGTACCTCACGGTAATGTAATCAGTGCTAAGCAAGTTAAGAAAGGAGACAGCTGATGCCATGTGCAGCTGTGATCAGAAATCACAAGTTTGTCACCTTACCATCACTTGAATAGTTTCCCTTACTCCAAAAGTTTGGCACCCATTTTGGTGGTTCTGCTTGAGAAATAAGATGTTTCTCATTAAAATCAAGGTGAAAACTTGAACACTCCAGCTGACATTCTAGTAAAAATGTGAAGGTCTGGCTCCTGGGCCCACTAATACTCAAATCTAGTCTAGTCCTTGAACAGCAAGCTGAAAGCTGGCTGCTGTTTAAAACAGTTTGGATGCTCTGCTTAGACATAACCTGGTAGCAGTCCTGTAATTTGCATCTCTATTCCTTTCTAAAGTGTGATGACTGGGTTACATCTTATTATGTGGTGAGAAATCTTTGAGACACTAAAGATGTAAATATTTACCTTTTTAGAAAAATTTACATGAGGCTACTCTGTATCAGTGCATTTCACTTCTTGGGATCTCAGTGCCCAGATTTCATAACCAAGTGAATTGAACTGTTTATTTTTAGTGATTATTTGGATAGGAAAAAAAGATGTTTGTTTGATGAGTACAGATGAACAAAGCAGTATGAATTATCATTTGAATCCTAGTCATTTTATCCTTATAAAAATTAAAAACCGGATTCCAGTAAGTACATACTCCTTTCATAGATATTTAATTAGTTTGGGAAAACTGGAAAATTGGAAATAAACTACTTTGGTCCTTGCAGCACTTGTGAATATTTCACAAGCATAAAGACTAACAGAGTGCTGGTGCTTGTGCTTGTGCCAAATATGTTTGAGCCAAGCATAGCTCAAATTCATGAGAGCTTTCCGAGCTGCTCAAATGTTCCTTTTCACATCCATTTGACATTTTTCTGGCTTGACTTTGTTCTTGCCTGCAAGTTTCTGTGCAGTCTTTAAAATCAGCAGTCTCACAAGGTTGTGAAAGTAAGCATCATGCTTGCAAAGTTACAGTTCAACCAAATCATTTGGACACGTTTAAATAATGCCCAGACCTCTTGCAGCTTCTCTGCAGAAAGTTAAATTTCTCCCAGAGGACAGAATAGTAAACCAATGTGAATCCTGACATGTAGTAATTTACAGCAGATGAGACTGGAGCCCAGCAGAACAGAATTATTATTAAAGGATTATTTTAATTAATGTCTCAAATTGCTTTGTATATGTAGATGCCATAGAAGAGGGGATTAAAAAGTTATGAACATATAAATTGGAATAAATGTTTCCTTACCTTTTAAGAAGAATTATTTCATGTTTTATAAATGTATCAACCGTGCCATAGCTGTTATGCTTACTCCATGAGAGCTGACATTGAGTTTGTAGTTTGAGTGCCAGTATGTACCATACTTTCTTTCAGCTGAACTTTAAAATTCCTTTAATGTAGTTTGTACTTAAAGTAATTTCCTTTTATTTTTTGTTTAACCTGAAGAGTTGTTTTTTCAAAGGGGAGTTAGACAAAAAAACTTTAATTGAACTTGGATTTTTTTATTTTTTTTTTACATTGCCCCTAAATGAGTCTAAGTGGTGCCATGAAAAATATTAGAGATTTTCATCTTGGATCTGTTTTGTGGACAGATATTCACCATAAGACACTGTTTGAAAGAGAAATTTTGTTATTATAAGGGATGCTATTATGAACTGTGGACTTCCCAAAACATGATTCTGTGGGTACATGAAGTCATATCACTTCACTCTTGTTAACCTGAGTAGGCTCTGGCTAAGTAACAAAATGTACCATTTAACAAGCTTTGTAATTTTTTTTGTGGTCTTGGGCATTGCTCACCAGATGACTGAACTGGAATTCACTTTATTGATTTTTACTCCAATGTTTATGGTGGAAGCATGTTGTTATTTTTTCTGCTTAGACTATGAAAGTCTTTAATTTGATTTACTGCTTGGCTCTAGGTGAGGGTTTTTTGCTGTAAGTCATCTGTCTAGACCCAATACCTTTGAAATTTTCCTCTACTAAACTGAATCCCCGAGGTTTCCTGTCATATGTCTTCATAACCCCATTGGTGTGACACAGTTTGCAAAAAACCAGTTACCAGAGCTAGAAGTACCACTTTTGCCCCTGGAAAAAGTGCTCTGTTCTGTATTAGAGACACTAAGTCCATGGCACCATTTTATATAATACATGGGGGGTGCCACTTCAGTGAGGTGCTTGGACTCAATGCAACCAATTGGGGTGTGGTTGCAGCTGGACATATTTGGTCTGCAAATGTATTCAAAAACCAGCTTTCATAGTAGTCTTAAAAGGCTCTTTCTGTGGCTCTTCCAAGACATTACCATTTGTGCCTGAATAAGCAGTCACATGCAAAATTTTAGGACCTTCTTTCCAAAAGTAGTGCTCCTTTCTCTGCACAGATTTATTGTTGAGGCTGACCTGAAGGTAGCTAGTGCTCCTGCCTGTCTGGATAAATGACTTGGGAACATGAGCTTTTGGGTTGTACCGCACCCTCCCCCTGCATACATGTTAGGTGCTGCCATCACTTTTGCCTGGTTCCCTGTGTCCATTTTGGCACAGTAGCACAAGTAGACAGCTGGTCTGGGAAGATGAAGCATGAACTTCTTCCCACTGCAAGTCCCATTCACTTACCAACCTCCTTCACAATTTCTTGACAGTAGAATCTTGTTAATGTGGGGTCCTATTCTTTTTAGGATTCATCTATTAGAAGCATTTTTTTTTCTTTCGATTGATACAGAATGTTAGTAAGTATGGACTCCTAAGACTAGAGTTCTAAAAGTTCTTTATAGTACATGAGATATAGAAACAGGTGAAAACAGTAAGAAATAAAGCTAACAGTTTATTATATGTTGCACTTATAATTAATGGTTTAAAAACAAAGCTACTGAAGTGAGTAATTTACATTTAGATATCAGATTAGACTTCAAAAAATCAATAAAAAGTTTTTACCTTTCTGTATTAAAGATTGATTTTTTTTCCTCCAGCATTTATGAAGAGGCAATGTTTTGGTAAAAATCTTAAGTGAGAAGAATGAGAAGTAATGCAGATCTGAATCTTAATACTGCAGTTCAGGACTACATCCTCTTTCATGCTATACTGGAGCAGTTTTAAACTTCTGATGAATTTGTGGAATTTTTATGTTCCATTCAATTCAAAATTGGCACAATAATAAAAAGGATGAAGAATGCAAGGGAAAAGTGAGGAGGTTTTTGTATGCAGCACAGTATAAACCCCCATCATTTTATAAAGCTCTATGATACCTATTAACTTTAAACCTTGATAACTATTTGGAAGGATTTTGTTGAATGTTTGAAGGGACAAAACTGTTCAGTTGATTGATAATGAACCTCACAGTATAGAGATTTAACCTGGCAAACTCTGCTGTTGCTTATTTTCTGAAGATGTCAAAACTTTGTCATTATCTTGATTTCCAAACCAGTTAAATGTAAGTATTTCCTCTTATTGATTTCTATTCTTGATGTGAAAGATGAGTGAAAATAATTGAGGCACTTCTGATTAATTGCTCTGTAGTTGTACTTTGTATAAATAGACTGTCTTGCTCCTCTAGCTCTTCAGATTTGAAAAATGCCAGTCAGTATGGAATTAAATTTGATTATTAACTACTGTAATGTAAACCATGCAAAATGGTTGATCTGTAGTAGATAATATTATCTGCTTGTAACTCATATTTCCTCTGTTTTAAAGCAGTCTACAGTGAGGATTCAGAAATGATAGGCACATACTCTTTTAAATGAATTGGTATGAATCAAAAAATTAGGGTTTTAAGGTGTAGTAATCCAACTTAATGCTAATGACAGTAAATTTTTCTACTCCTTCTAAGGATTTAATCCATATGCTTCAGGCTGTGATATCTTTTGGATGCAAATGTGCTTTTCCTACTAGCGTCAATCTATCCCAGTACTCTGAACAGCAGAATTAGTCATGGAAATGCTCAGCACAGGGCTAGAGTTCTGTTGGTATTTAACCAGCTTTATTACAATAGTAACCATACCCTATGCCTTGTGCTGTGTGGGGTGGGCTGGTAGGACCTGCTGCTGCAGCAGAAGAGAGTGTGGAGGTGACCGGGGGTTCTAAACCAGTCCCAGGAAATTTCTGTGCTCCAGAGCCTCATCTGGATGTTTGTTGTGAGTTCCAGAACGAGCCCTGCGTGAATTGAAGAAGGAACTTTTCCTTGCATTTACACAGAAGGTTGTGCAGGTCAGTTTTGCAAACTACTCATTTATCATCATAAGATCTGAGGCAGTGCTAGCTACACTTGAAGGCAAGACATAAAGCTTAGTGGCCCCCATATGGTGATACATGCAGTTATAAAACGGTCTTTTATTTTCTTAATCTGTAGCCCTTTTTCTGCAAACCAGTCTATTTAGCCAGGCTTCTGTATGGAATGTGAAGGCCAAAGTACATTTTAGGGATTTGTTTTGATAGATTGCTGAATATATAAATAGTGTTGAAGGGTGTTCATTGTAGAGATTTCTTTTTTACCTCTTCCATTGCTAAGGCTGTGGCAGATTCTATTTATCTTGTTTCTACCATGTGGGGATCTTAAGAGTGAGAAATCTTGTGTGATACTAGAACTTGTTACAAACAGTATGGATAGTGGTCTTATTTTGCTTTCTTTGTGTAACACAACTTCTGACAGCAATTTGTGTGCTTTGGGGTTTTTGGGTTTGTTTGTTTTTGTTTTTTGGTGGTTTTTTTTTTTTTTTTTTTAAGGCTAAATCTACTAATAGCTAACTAACAAATGTGTTCAAAAAAGAAACTATTAGAATAGTAATATAATTGCTCAAATTCTTTTTCCACATCAATTTATACAAAGTAGTGAGGTGCTTGAGTTTTAATCCACTGGCTGCTCTCTGAGGGGTATCAACTTGTTGGCTCTTAGGAGTTATTGATTCTTTAAGTATAAAAATACAAAATCTCAGAGAGATGAGGCTCTGAGATTATTGCTTCATATGTTATTTTGTACAGCCTTTTGACTCCAGTCGTATACTCTTTCCAAAGCATACCACTGCAGAAAGCTACAATATGGAATCCAGTTTGAAATTCAGCACAGCAAAATGAAAGAACAGGTTATGCCAGTATTCCCAATGGACTAAATCTTGGCAGCAGTCTGGGGTTAGGATACAAATAGTGATGAGGGCCATTTGAGTGGAACTGCTAAGATGAAAACTAAAGCCTGTGAGATTGTAATTATGGAATTTGTCAAACTGTGAGATCAGAAATAAGCGACTGTGACTCCCCAATATCCATGGAATGGTTTAGAAAAATGTACTCTGGAAATTCTTCAATATCCTGTGTCTTATTTAAAAACAGCTGTTTTGAATCTGAAGAATTTATTTTAGATATGGAAGCATTGGACCAAAGCACGTGGAGATGCTGCACCTGAAGGTTCGTTCTGTTACTTTGTATGAATGTTTCCTTGAGCTTCTGAGCAGTCCCAAAGAAATTCCGAGACCAGGCATTCAGGGTGGGTCAGGAGTGGTTCCCATCACTTTGGTTCAATGGTATGCTGGTTTAAACTGGACTGGAGAGGCAGGAGCTTTCACTGGTATGACTGCAGTGTGTCTGTGTCTCATAGAACAGAAATCTTGGAGTAGAAATCACTGGCTGCTCCCACAAGTATCTTGGTTAAGTGACAATGATAACAGTAATGGCATCACTACAGCACTGATTGTTAGACAAATACTTGTGATTTGGCTCTGGAGTTGCTTGTTTGATACATTTCATAAGATGATGCACTTTCAATAGAATCACGTGCTATTTGTATTTTTCCTGTGAAAAGTGATGATATGGGCAGGATAATGAGCCAGATGACCTTTAAAAGTCTCTTTCAACGTGATTGATTCTGATTTTTTTGGTACAATTTTTCTTTGAGTGTACGTTCATTCAAACTTTTAATAGCATAGGGTGTGTATATTGTTTTGCAAGCAACAGACCTCCTGCTTTGTGAAGACCTTTTAAAGAAAGGACACTAATTGAAATGACCATGAAATGGATTTAAAGTGGATTGATTTTTGCTAGATTTTGACATACTTTTTAGTGCCGCTAGCATGAGAATGATGGCTGCTTCTAACAACTAGCAAGGGCCCAGGCTCTGTTAAGAGTCACTTTGAGAGACTGCCTTTGACCTCAAAGACTGAAACTCCCAGAGAAGAAAAAAATGTAATTTGGTCTTCAGTTTTATACTCATTAGCCAAGAGTGAATCCTCCCAAAGCAATTTATGAAAGATAATGAAACAACTTAATTTGCCATCAAGTTGCTTCAATTTGCATTCTTCTCAGTTGCATTCAGTCTCAATAAAATTGGATCATTATTTATCTCTAATTTTAATTCTTAAACTAAATTGTTTACCAGAAGGAATTTTTTCTGTCTCTCTCCACCAACAATCTATTAAGCACAGCGTAAACACTAAAAATAAATCAAAAGCAAATTGAAGCTGTTGCTGACTTATTGAACTTGTAGTTTCTTTGTATAGCTCTTCTTATGCAAGGCAAAGAGACTCAATTATTTGCAGTTAATTGTATGCCAGTGAAAGAATTTAACCTTCTGTAAACACCAAAGTGGGGAGAGACTGTATATGGAGAATTTGTAGCAGGTGTAATAACGAGACTTGACTCATTCTAATGGGCTGTACGTAATAATGTAAAACCAACAAGAGCAGAGGTAGCTCAGATAGCTGGACTGAGAGGGTTAAAAAAGAATGTTGTGATGGCATAGTGGATGCTGAGGGCTAGGGAAGGTGGCAGGGATAAGTCCTCCCCTGTTTCTGTACTTGTCCTATGCCCTAGGCAGCTGCATGCTTTGTGCAAGTCCAGTCACATCGGGGCTTCCAACTTAGCGCTATGGTGCCTGTCTTATTGCGGTTTGGTTCCTGTATATAGACCAGGTAAGCTGTAGGTGGTAAGGAATATACAGGCTGCTTTCTCAATCTATTGCTACTGTGTGATTATATGCATGAGACACTCGAGTTATGTCAAAATTCAGGGAACTGTTCTGCTGTGAATTTTTTTTCAGATATGCTGCAGTAACTCTACAGTTTTCTCTGACTGACAATGATAGGGTACAAGGGAAAAGGGCTCATGGTACCCAATTGCAATAGTAAATACTGGTTTAATGTAAATCACTGATGTAGGCTTACTGAGGTCAATACGGATGTCCTTATAGACAAATGTACTGAATAGCATGATCACTATTAAAGCTCAAGTATTAAATACAAGTGGTTGCAGAGTTGACAATGTAGCATCATTGTCACAATGTAGAATCTTTGCTTTATAACATATTAGAAAACACCCCAACAAACCCCCACAAAAACAGCAACAAAAGAACACCTGCCCAAAAACAACCAAGAAACCCCACCCCACCCCCCCACCAAAAAAAAAAAAAACCACAAACCAAAAAACCAACCAAAAAACCAAATCTGAACAACACAAATTCCCATACTAGTTCAGTGAAATAAAAGGAATTAATGGGTTAACATTCTGGATACTGTGACTATGTGAGTCAGAGTAGGGTGCTTTAAATATCTGCAGTAGATTTGCTCTTCATAAAGATTCCTAGAAAACACCAGTAAAGGAATTACTGTGCTAGGATTATACTTACTAGTTACCAACCTGCAGGTAAAATGCTGGGTGATGAAATGATAAATACTGCAGAGCTGGTAGTAACTGTACTGCATTTCTGTATTTGACTGCCCAAGACAATTGTGTTGCTCCAAATTAAAATGTGTTTAGGAAGAGGAGGTGCGGGAGGTAAAGTTTGGAACTTTCTGGGGTTGGAAGTCTTTTTCTGAAGGCTTATATTGCCTTTTATATGATAGACAGATTAGACTGCCTATGCCATAGTGTGATAGGATCATTGTTATTTTAGTTACATTGCATTATCCTTTAAAAAGAGAGCTGCAGTGAACAAATGTAGATCACTAGTAAGAAATTTTTTATTGTAGTAAAATTAATATACTCTGAATAATTACCTTGTTTTCATTATTGAGGTAACATACTCTATTTTATCACAGTATTATTCCCAAGGAAATATAACCAGATTTATCTGCTGCAGATACTGGTGATCCAAGTGCCTACAAATTTGCCTTAATAAAAATATGCGTTCAGCTATTACTATATTAAATGGTATTAAAATAAAAATTAAATTGGATACTAAAAATATTGGAAATAGGTACTAAATATGATATGCAAATTTTCTATTCAAATCTCACTTTAAGTTGCATTTTCTTTCTCAGCTCTCTCTCTTACTATTTGTCCTCCTCTAAACACAAAGTATTTAAAGAAAAATGCAAATTACTAGAAAAGTCAAACTTTCAAGTCTGGAGAAAATGGAAACATTGAAGCCCTAACTAGCTCTGTGTACGCCATTTTGTATTTCACAGGTAGACCAAGAGACAGAAAAAAGCTCTAGAAGGCTTTTAAAGTGCCACAGACATACTGTAGTTAGAGCCCAAGCTCAGCATGAGCTGTGATTCTTGCTCTGCAGAGGTTTGTGGGCCTAGCTCTAAACCTCTCTTCTTCTAGCTGAAACTTTTCACCAAATTTGCAAAAAAACTTTTGCAAAGGATTACTCAGAAGGCTTCAGGGAGTACTCTGAACAATAATTACATAAATTACTGGTTTTAAACCTTGTAGTTTCTGAGGTCAATCTGTAAGCAAGTCATTGACAACGTAGTATGTTTGTTTCATGAGTGAGAATGTCCTCATTTAAATCTGCAACCTTATTATTTTAATCATTGACTCTTAAGGACACTCAAGTTTCATATTTTCAGTCATGCTTTTTCTACTTTGCATTTAGTTATTTACAGCAGAAATCAGCAGTTCACGTGTTCTGCAGATCTGTATATCATTACTCTTCAGCTTTCGAGCTTTTAACATGAATAGGGAAATGGGCAAAACAAAAAAAAAAAAGATTATTACTGTTCAACAGTATTTGGAGATGTTTAGTTTTTTTCAGAATGTTCCCTTAGTAGGAAGTTTCTCTTTTCTGTGCTTTAACCAACACCAACAACACTGTTCAGTATTCAGGTCACTTGTGACAATTAGTAATATAGGTGTAAATGTATAGGTAGTGGGAAAGAAGTGTACATGTACAGAGACACTGCATATGTACACCTTGGCAGTAACTATGCATATCAATTGGTCTTCTGTGCAATGCAGGCTTTGTTAAAAGACTGTGAAATTCCACTGAGAATAGGTACTATTAAGTAATTACATCCATTAGCAAGGAGGACACTTGGCTTTATCTCATTCTCATCCATTTTCTTGAAGAGGCAAAATGATTATCTCATAACTACCTGACTTGCATTGTCATATCTTATTACTTGACCAATTTAACAACATGCAGGGCAAATATACTACAAAGCCAAAGCTCTCAATGTTAATTAGTCAGAAGTAGATAAGGAGTAGAACATTTTAAGGCTGAAACAATTTATATCTCAGAAGGGATGCACCTTTTTACAGATGTGGGATATTTCTTATTTAGAAAACATTTGTAAAATCCTGTGTATTATAGAAATAAATATTGATTTTTCCCTGACTTTGTTTGGGCATTTATATTTTCTCCAGCTCCTTAAAATCTCTAATAATAATTTCTGTGGCAAGATCCATTTTTATACTTCACTGCAATTGCCTCTGGTAGTGATTAGGTACTTTCAAGGTAGTGATAAGCAGAGCAGAAGATATGACTGTGTGACTAGTACAGCCACAGAGAAAATGAGTGTATGCAAGGACAACTATATGCTTTTTCTTTTTTTTTTTTTTACCTATGATCATCATCTATGTTAAGATAACTAAACAAAGTACTAAATTAGAATTATAGTGCCTAGACAATTTTTGTTGTTCAAGGGAAAATGCTATTTCTAGTTAGTGATCCAGGTCACCTAACATTCATCCTTGTTTCGAGTTGTCTACGTAGTGTTTCTTGAATCCTTTTTGATTACACATATTTTCCAGGACTTGATTTTCACATGAAATTGAATTTATCTATGAGTAATTAGGGCAAAATAGTTGGATTTGAAATCAAGAAATTACTGGTTTTTGTTTGTTTGTTTGTTTGTTTTAAATATCCTGGCTAAACTGAACTCTCTTCTAAGGTTCTAAGCTAAGATTCTTTTAAATTTGGTTGGGGGAGTCTTTAACTTTTTTATTATGTACTTTTGAGTGATATACCTTTTCAACATGGGGTTTGAATAAGACTGTTATTCATGTTACATCTCTTCAATGGATATTGTGTGTCCTGATTCCATTCCATATCCCTATATGTCATCCATTGCAAAGAGCAGAACTCAACACTGGCTTCTGCAAGAAAGACATATCTATAGATATTTCAGGTTGTTAAGCAGAGATTTGTATGAAAAATATGGAAGTTAATGTGATAGTTCAGGCTTTGATTGGTCATAATACTGAAGCAGATGGTTAACAGGAAACTGATTCTTGATTCACTTGTTGAACAGAGAACTTCAATGAGCAGGAGACGACATTCTTCATTTTACAGAATCTGGAATACTTTGATAAAGCAGAGTTTTTATAATAACTTCTTTGTTTGGGATTTTTTTTATGTTTCTTCTGTTTTTACTCTAAACTTCCTTTTGACCAGTGAACTAATTGGTGTGGCTATCACAGAATAGTTAGGCTTGGGAGAGACCTCAGGCAATCACCCCCCTACCAAGAGGTCTGTGTATAGATGCTACAAGCACTATAAAGCTGTATTCTATGTTTTATCTTAATGCTTATTCAATAAAATAAGAAATAACCTTAAGAGCAAAGTCAAGAACTGAAGTTCACTCCTTAAATGCCCTGTTTAGCTGCAGTCACCGTGCCTCTCCATTCTCTGTTCGTCCCTCCTCTGTATGCCCTTCACAGGAGGTCTGTTGGCTGCTTTCAGGAGTTTATAGTTTGTTACTTAGGGAAGGAGACTGTGGGTTTAAGATTTCAGCACTGCTAAATTTCTGTGATGACTGCTGAAACAACTGGTCTTCCATATAAAAGATGCAGCCTTCCTAAATCAGTAGCTGTAAAAAATATGAATTTTCTGAATGTTAAGATAGCATTGGAAAGACACTCTCACTGTTAATATGTGGGTATATCTTGCAATATATCAACACAAGCAATTTTTGTTACCAAGACTTGAAAATCAAGGAGATCATGCATAATTACATACAGCCTTGTATGATCTGTCACAGATCTGAAACAGGAATGAATGCTTTTTGGAGCATAAAGAGACAGTTGATTCCTTGGATCTGTTTAACCTTGATAAGATCCTTAAGTATTTTGAATGGGTAGCACTAGACTGTATTCCATATTTTTGTGGATCATTTAATTGCGTTTAATTTCCAGAAATCAGAGTATTGAACCTACAACTTCATATGCATATAAACACACAAATAGAGAGGATGCTGTTTGATATTTTAGGTTTGCTCAAAACCAATCAAACCTAATTCCTTGGTTTAATTAAAAGAAAAACCTTCATTAAACAAGTCACAATATATGAACAGATCAATACCACATTAAACAATGATGTATCCTTTTCTGTATTTCAATGTTCTTATGTTACTGCATCAGACCTTTTAGGGAAGGACTGGTTTTGTGCTAAAGGAAATAATTTCATTTATGGTATGTAAAGAATACTGTCTGGCAGCCTATCGAGTTGAAAAACAGGACAGAGTCAAATATATACAGTGGAGAATGACAGTGAAGTTGCAACAGCTTCAAGCTGTGCCAAACCAAACATCCCTGTTCACTGATAGTCACTTGATCAGAAGCCATGCAACTGCATGTTGTGAAACCAATAACTTAAGCTCAGGAGATGTTATTTAGCACGGTAATTAAATGACTATTTCTTTCCATATTACCATTATTTTCTCAACTGCCCTGAGAAGTAGTGCAGACATGATTATCTCTTGCTACCTATGAGGAAACAATTTTAAAGGCATTACTTTAGATGCAAATGTAACACAGTAATATGGGGAAATACGCTACTGTATGATCAGAATAATTATAGTTTTATTTGCTTTTCAGTTTATTAGTTTAATTGTTTTATTACTCTCTAGCTGATTAGTTATTTTGTGTTATTGGAAATTATTTCAATAAGATACTATATTAGCACCTTTGAACATGTTATTCAGGTAGCCTTTCAGCTGAAATATTATTAACTGAATAATTGAATGTAACCTTTCAGCTGAATTGTTTAATATATTCCACTAAGTTATTCTTTTTTGTGCCTTTGTTATCCATATTATCCATATACTGCGGTAGCTTTCAGTCTGTTCTGGAAGGATCCACACACAGTAGTTGTACCAATTTCTGTCTCAAGGATCCAAAGCGGGCTCTTTTCTCTTCTTATAGTCCAATGAGTTTCCCAGAACACCCTATCTTATCAGACATGTACTTAAAATAATACTGCACTCCGGATTCCCTAGCCTTGTAATTGCAACTGTGTAATAAACAGGTTTGGCTTGTACTCTAAAATGTAGCACATTTCAGTAAGTACACATTACAGTGGATCATCTGTCTGTTAAATACAGTCAGTATGATTTTGTTGTTGTTGTTCTGATACAGAAGACCTTTAATTGTTTCTAGATAGCTGCAAGTTCATTTTATCTTTAAAGAAAAAGCAGCTGTTTTTTTCAAGGTTTTGTAATTGTACTTCTTGAATGATCAGTAGTTAGAACCATAGAATCATTTAGATTGGAGAAGACCTCTCAGATCACTGAGTTCAACCCTTAACCCAGCACTGCGAACTCCACCACTAAATGGTGTCCTCAAGTGTGTCCATGTATCTTTTAAAGGCCTTCAGGGATGGTGACTCAACCACTTCCTCAGGCTACCTATTCCAATACTTGACAACCCTTTTGGGAAAGGAATTTTCCCTCATATTCAGTCTAAACCTCCCCTGATGTAACCTGAGGTCATTTCCTCTCATCCTGTCACTTGATAGCTGGAAGAAGAAGACAGTCCTCACCTGGGTACAACCTCCTTTCAGGGAATTGTGGAGAATCATAAGGTCACCCTGAGCCTCCTTTTTTCCAGGCTGTACACTCCCAGCTCCCTCAGCCGCTCCTCATCAGACTCGTGCTCCACTCCATTGCCCTTCTCTGGACTCCCTCCAGCAGTTCAGTGTCTTCCTTGGAGCCCAAGGTTTGAAGTGCAGCCTCACCAGTGCTGGGTATAGTGGGACAATCACGGCCCTGGCCCTGTTGGTCACACTATTTCTGTTCTTGCCCGCCTGTGTACATGCTGGCTCATGTTCAGACACCTGCTGACCAACCCCTCCAGGTCCTTTTCTGCCAGGCATGTTTCCAGCCACTCTTTCCTCATCCTATAGCACTGCCTGGGGTTGTTGTGACCCAAGTGCAGGACTTGGCACTTTGCCTTGTTGAGCCTCACATGGCTGATCTCAGCCCACTGATCCAGCCTGTCCAGGTCCCTCTGTAGTCTTCAAGTTGAATAATTGACTAACAGTGACTTGTGTTCAGTTGGGTGGGTTTCAACATGTGCACACATGGTATTGGTGTCTTACCCTTAAACTGTACCTTAGAAGGGGCAGCTGGTACCAAACTCCAGCTCACGCGATGAGTTCTTATGACCAGTTGATAACAGGCCCCTCAAGCCAGCACTGGCTCTCATGCAGTTGGCATAGGGCATAGTCAGGCTGTGGCCTCCTACCTGCAGTGATAACAGTGGTTTTATTAAACCACTAGCTGGAAGTGCCTATGTTTGGGGTCAAAACAAGCTAAAAACCAAAATCTGCTCTGTGTCCTACTACTGTTAGGTGCGCTAGGAGCTCCAGCAGGATGAAACATTCATATTCTAAACCAGAAAAGTTTCAGAGTAGTATCTTGGCAAAAAAGAGATTGTCTCAGCCTCGAAAAACTTGGGTGCAAGAGTCTGCAGAGGTAATTTAATTTCTCTAGATGACATCAGTTAGTCTTTTAATGAAGCAGCGTGTGTAGTTTTGGTGTGATTGAGAAAAGGGGCAGAAAAAAAATTGAGCAGTCCAAAAAAAATTGCCTCTGGAATTATTTTCTAACTGGTTAGAGTGCTTTAAGTGAGACTTACCTTTTGGCCACGACCTTATTTTTTTTTTCATCAGCAGAGTAAGAGATAGGAGAAATACCCTGTAAGTCTGTCTGAAAGAAAATAACACAATTGTCAGTACTTGAAGCAAAACAAAAGCCCTACAAGATTTCTATGTAATTGTTTTCTACAATAGTGATCGTAAGTAACCATTGGAGCAGTTCCCTAAAGGAATTGCTAACTTCTCTTTTGGTTAAAATTTAAATTACTTATCTTTGGATGATTGCTTTCCTTTAGGAACAACTTATTAGGCTGAATATAAGTAAATGAATTAAATATAGCAGTTTTTAATGTACAGTAGATTAGACCTTCATGTTCAGTAATTACTCCTTGATCCATACTTTTAAGTTAAATGCAATTGATAATTACAAGGGATGTAAATTGTTAAAGAACATGGGTCTAAGAGGAGTCAAATATTCAGAAAAAATATTTAAAGGCCCCAAATACTGTATTTCTGACAGAGGGAATGTTTAATCAAAGGAAGAAGTTAAATATATAGTCAAGAAATGGGAGAAACATGTTACAAAATCTATCTGAAATAACATGAAGATATTACTAGACAATGTAAGTAATGGTCTATTGTACTCTCAGGACTGTTGGGATAGGTTGAAAAGCTGTATTCATTGGTAAAACAGAGGCAAGGTAGATGGTAATTGCAGATAATGGGCTAAAACCAAAATAAAATAGAGTCTGGATTTTGAATAAAACGTTTAAAACCCACAGAGAAAAGCAGTAATTGAAACAAAACTCATTTCCAGCTTACACATTTGAATAGTGGAATGAAATTATGCTAATCTAACATATCTGCCTTATTGTGCTTTTCTGTTCATTATGCTGTATGCATAAGTATGAGATGGTTATTATCCCTTTGATAATAGTCCTTACTTATCTGCTTCAAATTGGTATGCTCTTTCTGAGGACTGCATATGCTGTCTTTTGAAGGATCTTGTTTACCAAATGAGTTTTCTCTGCTTGTTATATTGTATTTTAATTTAGTTTACATCATGTAAAATGTATTGCAAGTGATATTTACTAAATTGTATTATAGGTTATTTGATGCCTATATATTTCTGGGTACATCCCACATCATCTCTGGAGGATTCAATATCCATTTCCTAAGAATTATGCTGCAGAATAAGAGATGGTCATGACTGGCATGCTATCTCTAGTCAAGAAACAATACTGGGCACTCCAGAGAAAGATGTAGGCTGTGCTTCCAGCACACCTAATTGTGGCCCTGGGAGGTAATTGCTTTGGGAACTGTAGTTGGTGATCATTTCATGTAAGTGGTATTAGTGCTGTTGTGATTTTTACATTACTTATTCCTGTGTCTAGTATTAGGTTTCTTTTGTGGTAAGATGTTGTTTTCCTGCTAAATGTTACTAGTTCAGAGTCTCGTGTGAGTGTTCAGCATTTTGCTCATTTGCTGTAAATACTGGTCGCACAATGAGACATGCCTTGGTATTTGCAGCGAGTTCCAGAAGCATCCTGAAGTATTTATCGTGACATGTTTTATGCCCTGCATTTAAAAATCAGGAGAGCATCAGTCTAATGCTGAGCTCTTGTTAAGTTTGGCCTTAGAGCTATCATGGTCATGTCTCAATGTAACATAGATCTAAAAATAGCATGGGCAATTGTGTAAAGCTCAAATGATCATCCTATCCCAGATTCATAAAATTATTTAGGTTGGAAAAGACCTTTAAGATTGAGTCTAACAGTTAACCTAACACTGCCAAGTCTACCACTGAGCCGTGTTGCTAAGCATCACCTCTGCTTTTAAATATCTCCGATGGTAATGACTCAGCCACTTCCATGGGTAGCCTTTTGGTGATATTCAATCATAGAATTTACAGGAAGGTCACTTTAAAAATTTAATTAAACTCCACCTGGATAAATTAAAAAAGTTACCCTAGTGCCTTCAACCCCTCTCATATATTCACACTTGTTTTTAGTTTTTGTGTACTTCAGTGCCCCGAGAAATAGTTTTTCTAGCAGAGTTTCGGCATGAGGGCCTTTATTTGCCTTCCATGTAAAATTAGCCCAAATACCTTTGGTGGGAGTCTTCATTAGCACGACAGGAATTTGAGCACCCTTGGGCAAAAAACAGATACACACTTTGATCTTCCTTACTGCGGTATACTGCAAAAACTAGACTATTACACAAAAAGGTTGGGTTTGTTTGGTTTTGGTTTTGAAATGAGTTTCTCCGGGCATATCCAAAATAAAATTTTTATGCCTGGAGGAAAATTAAAATTTTAAAGACTGCCAAAAACTGGAATGCGTGTATTGTAGGTATGGCGAAGGTAGACAACATTTTACAGGGGACAAGGAGGCAGAGGTTCTCTTTGTCTTTGCTTAAGAAGTGCCTAGAAGTGTAGTTTAATCACCAAAAGAACATATTTTTGAAAGGGTTCTTAGAATCAGTGGAACCATTAGAGCTTGAATTAAATATATTAGGATGTTCTGGTAGATTTTAAAGAAAAATTATCCTTTGCTTTTCTGAAGGTCATTCTCCCTACTTCATGTTTATAGTAGAGTGAAATAAAGCTGCAGAAAAACCATTGAGAGTCTGTTATGGCCTGGGCCTCAACACTTTGGGATTGCTGTTGTGTGTGGATATAAACCAGGGCATTATAAGCACATGTTAAACAAGGATTCAGAGGAACAAATATGCTGAAGAGGTTTGGTGACAGCCAAGTCAGTTGTCAGTGCATGCTGAAGGCAGAGTTGTAGGTTTCTGACCAGTAGTGGGGGATCAGCTGAAAGAACCGTGTCTGAGTGTAAGGGAGAACAGCACGTTGGAACCATTACTCTGATTCCTGACAAAATTTGAGTGCGTGCAGAAGTTACTCCTTGTGTGTTGTGGCTTACTGTTTAGATTCAGAACATCTAAAATCTCCTTTAAATACACTCTAGGCCATCTAAGGATCCCCTTTTAGAGTCTCATCCTAAGTACTTCATTAAAGCAGAACCACAGTTATTTTCAGAGGCACTAATGCTTTTTCACAGATGCCACATGACCATTTTTATTCTTCATACATCCAATCAAATTCTACCCTGGAAGTGTAGCTGGAAATTTGGCAACAATTCTTGGAGCTATAGTTTATTAAATGATTTCTACAGCTGCAAAGTTTTAGTGATTTTTATTTTGGAACTTTATCAAAAGCTTTGCATTGTGTAAATGTGCATAAAAGACTTGTTTAAATGTAATCAGTGATGCATAACCCAGATTTAATTGTGGCTGGCTTTCTGTGGTGCCCAAATCCCTTTCTCAGTGGGGATGAGTGTTGAATCAAATACCATTTAGAGGCTTGTCCTGCAAAGTACAGACCACTCTCAGAATGGTGTGAGAATTTTGTTATTTAATCTGATGAGAACTGCAAGTATGGAGTACTTTGTGCTTTAGCACACTCTGAAAAACAATAGACCCAAATTCATTCAGAGGTTGGTTGTGTTTTGTTTTAGAAGAACACAACCTGCATGTCTGCCTGTGCTACAACTTTCTACCTGTTACACTTTTTAAGATCTTCAGTGCATTATGGTAAACACACAGCTAACAACTTGCAGTTTCTAAGACCTTCTTAACATTTTAATATAGTTTTGTTTAATATGTTACCCTTCATTTTTATTTGATAGATGAAAAACAGCATAAAAATTTGAAGTGCTTTGTTGGAAAAATCTTTCAATTAAAAGAAAGTGATCAGAATGGACTCATGAAAAATAACTGTTTTTCAAACAAATACTGTCATAGCCTTACGTTGATGTGATTTTTAAGGGGTAGTCCAAAGGTTGTCCAAACCCATTTTCAAGCACTTCAATTTTGATGTGCAAATAAGTGAGAAAGATGGTCCTAAAACAAGGAAGGTTGAAATAATCCATCTGTACTTAACAGTTTTATTTGTAGGATCAGTTACTGTAAATTGTTAATTTTGCTTTTCAACAAGACAGATAAAAAAATATTACAGTGCATACTGTAGTCTTTGGGTCAGCTGTAGTGGCAGAAATCATCCACTCAAGAGCTTTTCTGGTATGCACAGAAGAAAAGCAAGAGACTCATGATACTGACAAGAAGCGTGTATTTTTGCAGATTAGAGGTTTTGACTTGATAATAGGAACAATTTATGTCATCCGCATATTTAGGCCACCTGTGAAAACTAGAGGTTTGGAATTGCGACATCATGCCGTGAATACAGAAGAGCATGAGTGTTTTCAAGCATAAAACAGGAGTGTGTGTGCTAATTTGCCGGGATGTATTGGCTGAAGTGCTTCATGGATTTCTAGTCTGAGCAATAGCAAAGGAATAGATGATGCAAAAATTAAAGGTTTCTTTTATAAAAGATGGAATAGTTGAAAACAAATATGATAGGTATTTTCAAAAGGTTCCTGTGCATATGAAAGTAGCCTGTATGATATATTCAGGGACAGTTATTAATTCTCTGTGTTGGAAGAGCATTAAGAGCAAATAAGCTGAAGGAGACATCAATGAATGTTGTTTGGGGAGGTGAGGAGACAGAATATGCTTCTAGTCCTTTCCAGTTTTAGTTTTCAATCTTTTTATTATGTCAAACTTCACTGGATAGCAAATATACCTGCCAAGGATGGTGGTTTCCATCACTATTTATGGATTTGGTTTTCCAAAGGTGTAGGATCCAGCAAGTCTCATCTCTGTGTATCCATTAGCTCTGCAATAGTGTTTGGCAAATAACTATGGGGTGTGAAGAGGTAGATAGGTGATTTAGTCATCCAGCAGTTGTAAACCTGAACATATATGCCAAACTCTTTCTTGATTTTTCTCCCAGTATTTCCCACTGGATTATGGTTTCTTAGAGCAAATACGTTGATACAAATCAGAAACATCATGTTGTGTACAGCCAGTTAATTAGAAATGCTCTGTGTGTACACCTATTATTCCAGCAGCAAGGTATGTTAGTACTTGGTTCACCAAATACACCTGCACTCAGCCTGACCTGTTCTCGCTGCTAATGCAACTGAGGCTTAACAAATTATTCTGACTCTGAAATGTTTGTTGGGTAGTCTTGTTTTACTGTCACCTTAGCTTGAATTTTAGGACTATATGCACCTAATCTTCTGCCTAACTGTTGAAAATAGCCAGAAACTACAAAGATTTTCCTTGTTACATTTTTTTAACAGATAAATAAAACAAAAAATTATCAGCACTTAAGCAGTTAACAGTGTTACTATCCAGCCAGATTAAATCTGAGTTAATACTGCATTGAGATGAAAGAGATAATACATACTTTGCCACGTGACTGATGCAAGCTGTCTGCAGCCTTAGGCAGACATGCTATACATGACACATTTAAAAGGTTATCTCTGTATCTGGAATAATGTTTTGAGCCTCAGGCTCAAATTTGACTATGTTTTGCTTGATATCTACTATTCCAAGGATATAAAGCAGCTATAAACCTGTCTAACCAACCTGTTAATCCCAATTTATAGCTGTTCTTCAGGTCTAGAATGACATGAAGTATTGGGAATAAGGGAAAAAATCTGGTCCTCAGCTTTGTTTATAAAAGGAATTTTATAGGTTTTTGAAGCACAATTATGAGGAAATTGAAAAATAATCTGTGATTTATGTAGAAACTTTTTTGCATAGTAAAATTATACAGAAAGACGCTGCTTGCACTTTCCTCTGAAACTAAACAGCAGGTGCACAATCCACTCTCTTTAAATACACAGATGCAGAGGTTTATTTCAGGTTCATAAACCCTTGAAAACTGTAACCCATTCTGTAGTTCCTGCAACTCTTTCTAGTTTAAATGATTGCATATCCAATAGCAAGGATGGACTTTATAAAGGAAGCCTGTTGCTTAAAGAAAAGTGTATATTTGCTTCTAAAATTTTGGTTTCATTTATTAAAAAAAAATTATGAGTGAGGGTGGTGAGGCTTGTTCTAAAAAATGGTACCATGCCAATCTATTACAGTTATGTGCTGGGTTGATAAAAAACTTCTTTATCTGAATTGAGAAGGCTTTTTCTTTTTATTATGACAGAACTTGCAATAGAATGAAACTTCTTGAATCCATCTAATTAAATCTATTTTTAGTTGTTATTTTTCATATCACCAGGTAAGAGGAGATTTGAGAGCGGAATAATTCACTAAGTGAAATAAAACCAAAGGGGAAAAACAAGTCAGAACTGAAGGTCAGTTTCTTAGTCAGAATACTGCAGGAGAAATATTCTGTTGCTTTTCATGTAATGGATTCAGCGATTCTTATTTCCAATGAAAATCATTAAATCATAACTTATTCTTAAGGGGCCTTGGGAGATTAGTTTTTCATTCTTGCAGGTATAATGGCAAAATAAATATGGCATCTTGAACTGGAAGTAGATGAGAATGTTTTTGTGGGCAGTGTGTTATGTTTTTAAGTCTATGCAATTCGTCTCAACCAACCTTAAACTCTTTCAGGCAAACAAAAGACATTGTGATGATTCATGTATTGACCCATTGGTAGGTAATTCTGGTTTTGCACCTAAACATTAAGGCTCATAAATCATTCATGATTACTGAAGTCAGTGGAACTGTAAATCACAATTTTTGAAAGAGGACATAGGGAATGATGTATTCTAATAAAACTGGGCTTGGAATAGTCTTGGATGCCTCACTATTGCTTGGAAAATCTAAAGTGAAAGTGGATCTGACTCATCTAATTCCATCTAGGCTCTCACTACAGTCAATTGAAAATGGTCATGACTCATCCCTTGTATCTTGAATACCTATTACAGCCTAGAGTCGCATTGAATCAATTCATGAATAATTGCTGCACAAATAGTAATCATGTAAGTTCTTTTTGAGACACAGCTTGTAATCAAGATGCTGTATTTCTAATACAAGTATATGCATGGGTGTAGAATTTCTGGTTGTGGATTTTTTATATATTAGTAGTAAATCTGCATATAAGATATAGACACTGCTTATAAGACAGATTATATATATGCTTTCAAGGACATAGACTATTTCAAGATGCTTATCTAACTATGCGGTGTTTCATTATGATAGTAGTTAGAATATGGTTTTGATAATCATTGCTTGAAGAATACAAAATGTAGCAGTGAGAGATTATTTTGCTCTAATACCTGTTTGAGTAGATTCTTTTAATCAAAGCAAGTGTTAACTGCCAAGAATATTTCTAGGGGGTTTAAGCCAATATCCACTGTCCACTGAGATGAAAACCTCCATTCGGGATGACAGGTACTTTCAGAAATAAAATTAAATACAGGTAGAGGTCTTAAAAGTTACATTATACCCTTTTTTTTTTTTTTTTGGGGTGGTGGTGGTACTTTGCTTTACCCTGAATGGATAGTACAGCATTTTGAGTCTTCATGTACAGACTGGGAATCTTATTCTTATGTTAAGCGTACAGTGCAATTAGGGGGTTTTATTGAAATAATGTGAATGTAATATTCACAATCAAGGGAATTTCACTGTCATTTGGCATCAATTAACTTGACATAAAAATCGTTTGTTACAATTCCCATGTAAAGTAGAAATATTTATCTTACGTGGCGAATTACACTTAGCTCTTTTGATTTTTATGTTGATGTAATTTCACTCCACTGTAACTAATTTAACATTAATTAATGTCCAGATTAGCATTTCAGTGCTAATACATCAACATTGGGAATTGCTAGGATTTTCTTTTACACAATTTAGTTGGCATATGTAGTTGGGATTAGGAGAACTATTTCTTATTGGAAGGCTGATAGGGCTGCCTTTCTGTCATACTCTGGGTTCTAGAATAACTTAGCGGATGGGTTTCTCCATGGTCCATTGATACGCTATCACATAGGTGGGACTGGCTTCTCTGAGGCGGACAGGTCTCCCTCTTCTTGAATGAAACTGTGATCACTTGCTAACACCCTTTCAAAATGCGGAATTCACTAAACACATTAGAGCAAGTACACAGCCAGTCATTCTGTCTTATTGTCACTAAGCACAGTGATTCCACATCAAGATTTTTGTTCTTTAAGGAAATTTTTCTGTAGTCTTGTTCCATTAAAAAGTAGCCATCTGTTGACTTGCATTATTGTAGACAATGTGTTCTATCAACCTGGTGCGCTTAAAAAATTTAATTTCTGTCATGTTATGAACTATGATATCCAAAATATATAAAGAGCAGAGTCATAAATACACATAAACTGAATTCATGAAGATGTTATTGGAAGTTTACCCCAGCTGTGCACCTTCAAGCTACCAATAACATTGTAACAACAAACTGGACTGTTACGGACAGAACTGCACTAGAATGTAATTCACATTTCTTACGTTATTCCAGTTCTGTGCTTATTATTTTTGACTTGCATTTTGTTTCATTATGAAGCAAGTGCAGGCCACTGCAGAAGGACCTGAGACATTCACCCAGGGGGTTCCTGTGTCAGTACAAGAAAGTTTTTTATCTGTTGGTGAAATAGTTAAAGCTGAGTCTCTACAGAGGTCTTTGTTCCACAGCTGTTTGAACAAGCTGTGGTGCCCAGTTGTCTTTGTCCTAGTTGTGAATCTGCCCTTTGTCTTGATTATGAATAGCCTGTGAACAGGCTGCTGTTTTGGAGGCCATGTTTGCTATTCAATGAATTTTTTATGCAGACGGGTTTGGGCATTTTTATCCTGCAGGTTGCTCATTGCTTGTCCCAGGAATGACCTCGGCTGTAGTTAAGTTCCCCTGGAAATTTACATTGATGATTCAAAGGATAGGGATGAAGACAGCAATATTCAAGCTTTGCATATTCCTTATTTATAAAGTTGGCCGACAGGCAAGGGTCCTAATTTATGAAATAAAAAATAAGTATTTGGCTGCCTGCAATAACAGGAAGTCTGTGGCTAAATTATCAGAAAGGGGTATGATGGCAAAGGGACTCATGTTCTGAAGGAGGAGGAATTTCCTTTTAGTTTCAGGTGTTCACTTCAGGAATATTTAACATCTTTCTAAACACTGAGCCATAGGAGTCTCTCTCTAATGTACATCTACAGGCATCTGTTTTCATTTTTCATAGCTCTTCAGTTTGTAAGCCCTTGTTTTTGTCAGTGGTATTTGTTCATTGGGTGACTCAGTTGGTACTGGGTAGACTCTCTGTCTGATGTCATTAGAAGGATGTCCCTCTACCTACAGTCCCAAGAAAGCAGCTGACAGCTTGGGGGTGATTACAGTGAGTTAATGACAGCTGACCCAGTGACAACTCAGTCGTGCAGAATTCCTCCGTATGAACTATGACAGAGTCCTTTGGAACTAGGTAACAGTGGTATCACTCGGTGGAAATTAAATGAGAGCCAGGCCCTCTATGTCTGAGGAAGCAGTAGAAATTTAGAATGTCCCAGCAAGGCAAATTACAGCAGTTTGGAAGTTATAGAGTGAACAATGTCTCTGGGCAAAAAGAAGAGTACAGTGCATAAGAGAGCATAAAAAAGAAAATTATCTTTGTGGAATCTTTGAACATCAGTCATTGAAAAGATATTCAGCAGAGGAAGGCTGATGAGCAATAATTGTCACAGTTTCATTGAAACCCAAAAGTTAGTAGTGTTACTTCAATCTGAAACTGGTTCTCCTGAGCAGAAAATGCCACTTTCTTAAATAAAATTTGTTCCACCTAAGCAGGATTCCAGCACTTGATTTAAATGTGAATTTTATGCTCATGTCTGAATAATGGGTTTTTGTGTGTGTGTGTGTGTTTTTCTTTCCTGGTACTCTTTCTGAATAATTAGGGGAATTAAAAGCTCTGCACTCTTGTAGATTACCTTTAAATTTCACATTCTTATTACTCCAATGATGGCAAATTTTGAAATGGACACAGAGACCCATAATTTGCCATGTAGCAAAGTTGGAAATTTTTTAAATTGTGGCTTTGCTACTTTGGGTATTTCATTGCAATAATATAAGTTCACTGAGGCAGTTATTGCTGGGATGACACGTGTCTTTATTGTATGTGATAGAAGCATTTATTCTGAATGCTGTCATCACTGTCCCACTGTCATCATATGAACATATGGTTTGAAGATTTCTGAAGGAAAAAGATATTAGGTACACAGTCTGCCATATGCTGGGGTACTTTCTAAGAAAAGTTGCTGGTTTAGTCTCCTTCAGAAGGAATCCAATTGCATATACTGAAAGTGCTGTAAAGCTGAATATTTGGGGAATCTTTCATTTCCTGCGTATAATGGAAGCAGTGCTTCTGCAGCTCCCCGAGATTAGCACAAACTGCATATTCATTATTGCTGCGGTGCTGTGCTGTTAGACCAGCTCTCAGCGGTGTGTGAGCTTGTTCACTGGGAGGGGAGCAAAGCATCTGACGGCTGAAGGGCCAGCTGAGCTGGTGACCAGCACCCCGGTGCTTTGCCTTAGCTACCAAGAACTCACACTTTTTCTTATTGGCATTAGTAGAGGTGGCTGTGCCCCATCAGGTTCTGCTGATGGCCAGCTGGGTGGCTGAACTGCTGCATACAATTAACTTCTTAAAAAATTGTAAGCCCTGGTGTACAGCAGCTGAGGAAGGATTCCAGCTCTTTGGAGTTGTGTACATCCCATGTGTTTGCTCTTCTGTGGTACAACTTGTGCTACTTGAAGGGTAAATTATTCATTGTTCTCAGTCCTTCGGGCAGGTAATGCACAATCACTGGAGGAGAGCCAGCCTGGGGGATACCAAAGTGATTTCCATGGCATTTCAAAACCAACCAGCAGCAAAAACAAGAAATAAACTCAAGACAATACCTTTTCTGATCACAACCTCAATCAATAGCTATTCTATCCAGACTTTCACTACACTACTATATTTCATCTAGTTCTGTTATAAAGCTGATACATAAAGATTTTTTATCAACCAGATAAAAACCCTCAGCTTCTGCAGCAACAGAGCTATGAGAGAGGCAGCCATGGGACTATTCTGCCTTGAAAGTATCATTGGATCATGTGTTATTTGCCAGAAACTTTGAGGATTGAAGTAGTTTCGTCTTTGTTCGGTGTAATGTACTGTATTAAGAAGTAAAGAGCCCGTGCAAGCTATCATTCTGTGATAACTTGAAAGCTTTGACCTGCAGCTAGGTAAATTGTATAGCTAACCAAATGCCAGACGTGCTAAATGGGCCTTTATTTACCTTGAAATAGGATCTGTTTGAAACACAGGCTGTTTCAGGTAATAGGCACTTAGCCTTCTGTGTGTGCTGTTTTGGTCTTTTTGTACAAAATAGTTGCATTTCACCATGAGATGCAACAGTAAGTGAGACACAGTTTGTGTGATGGTGCAAGTAGAAAATATAAAAATGAGCTAAGATTTGTTTAAAATAAAATGACTTAAACAGAACATATTTAAATTACTCTGAAATAAGTAGGACAAGCCAGCAAATGCTAGGGAATTCAGCATGAAAATTTGATTCAGATCACATGGATAATTCATGCTTCACATTGCTTCTCCTCCTAGTTCAGGGCAAAAGTCATGATAAAATTCTAATCAGGACTACTGTAAACTACTGAATTCTGTTTCCTCCTTCTAGAAACAGCTTTGTGGTTCTCTGTACCTTATACTTTATCTCTAACTATCTTTCTATGAAGGTATTTTCTAAACCGCTAAAAACTCCCTTGTACTGCTCAGCAGTTGTTAAGCTGTTCTTGTTTATTTTTAAATGTCTTTTGTTGTTTTTTTCCCCTTAAAAATACTAGTATAGGAAATTTTTTTATTGTAGGTCTTCTGTCCCCTTTCAGGCTTTCCCATCTTCAGTAGTGTTTGGTTCAAAGTGCTTTGAAGTCAATGTGAACTGTCCCATTTTCCTCACAGCTAATTTTTGGAGGTGTCATTAGATTTTGATACACTCTGTATAACTAGAAAACTCTTAGTGTCTTGAGAGGTGGGTCTAGTCTCTGTTCTAGATTACTTATTTTAGTTTGAATAAAGTGAATTTACTCTCCTCAAGGTTGTATAATTCACAAGAGGAGCTTTCAGTGACCAGCACCTGTGGAATGGAGCACTCGCCAGGCTCTCCGAGGGGTGGCTGCCTGAGACAAGCCCTCCTTAGCCCCTTGGTCACATGCTCGGGGGATCTTTATCTCCTGTGCCTTGCTGATATAGAAGACGTTAATTAGGATGCTGGACTAGAACATTTTTCTCCACAAAACATTCAGCAGTAACCTGCTTCCAGTGCTGGGAACTGTGATACTTTGAGTTCCTAAGATTTATAGATGGCATAAAATACAGACATTTTTGTGTCTCCACCCTCCTCAGTGGGTACTCTCTTAGTAGTATGGTTGCTTTCAGGCTGAAATTGTTTAGCTGAAATGATTCATGCACATATTTCTATTTTAAGAGCATGTTTTTATCTTACAACAGCGAAAATATGAGTTCTTGTGTTGCTTGGATGTTGTTTTACTGCAGTGTTTACATTCATTCATTTATTTACCTGAAAATATATAATAGAATTGCATTCTATTATTACTGTGCATTAAAGCAATTTACAAATCCCATGTTTTACAAATCAAAGTTGTTCTTATCTGTAAGCTAAATAGACACCTTAATCTATAGTAGTATCTTCTGTGAAATACCTTGCACAATTACAACCTTAAACAACCAGACAGGTTGTTTCTTAGATGGCATTATAGCTGCAAATATCAGTTCTCCTTCCTCATAATTTCATCATTGTATACACTGGTCAAATTGCCAACTAGTATGTTGAGTTGAAGGCAGTTTCTACCACATACTCTGCTTCAAATGCATCCAGTCTTGGAAATGAAATTCATTGTGTAGCTTTACATCATATAATTCTTATATAAAACCTTCACAAAATGCTTAAGCTTAGGAGGAAAGTTCCTTGATGTGTTTAAAAAAATAAATATTTCAGCAGAAGGTTTTTTCCCCCATTTTCTAAGTAAGAAAAAGTTTAAGTGAGTCAAACTCAATCCACAAAATATACTGCACATGCAGTAAAAAGTAGGGTTATCTATAAAAACACCTGGAAAATGAAAATCTGGTTTATTAAGTATTATCATTTCCCTTGAAACATTTCTTCAGTGTCACTTTTTGAGTAAATTCCTATTGTGCAGCATAATTCAAAATGTATTCATTATCTTCCTTTTCCCAGTTCTTTAGAGTGAAGTTTGTTCTGTACTGTGCACTATTAACCTAACTCTTCTTTGTTTATTCCTTTCAATTATGCTTTATGCTGTAGAAGAAATAAAATTTTAGAGTTGCTGATAAATTTTTAACAGACAATATGGGATTTCTGTTAGTGCTTATAAAATAGTTTTATAGTCTATCCAGTGTTCAGGTTAATGTAGCTTTTCCAGCAGCACAAATTATTTTGAGACTTTATTTTAATAATTTCTCTTATTACATGCATCTTTCTTACCTTATGTAATAAAGAGGTCCTTGGAAAATGTCATTCAAGTTCTAAGGTTTCCACAGAAAGTTTACTTTGCTGGGATCTGTGATTTTAATCCGTAGAGTTGACTTTGCAGTCACAACCTATGGGTCCAAAGCTCTAAACGTGAAGCATTTCTTTGAACAACGCTTGGCAGTAAAAGATCAGAATTTGCTTTCTGCATGTAGGTGTCCAGAATATAGTGTATTGATGGCCCAGTTTCCAACGCACCATCAATCTCGTATACTTGAAATATTATATATTGATTATAGGATTAACTTAAAGCCAATAGATATTTCTTTCTGAACAATAAGAAGGGAGTGGCAGTTTTCTCCGAAGTCAGTCCCTGTCAAGGTTACACAGTAAGGCTGAAACCAAAGCAGAGCTGAGTTTTATGGAGTCGACCTGCTTGTGAAGACAGGTGCTTTGGTACTACAGCACCCTGGAGAACTGTGGGCTGGAGTAACATTGGTGAAACAAAATAAGACATCTAGTGAACTGCCTGGATTATTCACATATTAAAAGCTTTTTCTGAAATGCATATTGAAACTCAGGGCAAGCTTCAGGCACTGCCCAATCTTAGAGTTGTCATGGTTTAACCCCAGCCAGTTACCTTGATCTCTGTTTATTCCTCCCCTAGTTTGTTCAAGTTGTCCACCTTTTGAGATGTCCTTTCAAATTTTATTTGAATGTCATTGTATGTTATTTCAAGGACAGAGATCCATCAAATTGGTGTGGAATTGAACGAGGTATTGCTAGAAATTTAGGGGTGTCTCTTTAAAACAGTTTACTATCAGGGAGCTATCACGATCAGTAACATAGTGCGTTCTTCCATGGTAAAAACAAGTCATTTAAATATTATCATATTGTTCCATAGCGACTTCATGGAATTGTTGCAATACTGACCACTGATTTTTGGGAAGTGAAATAATACAATAGTTTTTCTCTAAGCATTAAGGACAAAACAAACAAATTTCTGATTCTGCTACTCTGCATGAAAATTTGTAAATAAGAACTCTTTCACCTTGGCCCTATCCTTTGTGTCTTCCCTGTCCCAAACAGACTGGCCTTTTAAAGAGATATCAGCAATCACATTACACAAAATATTACAGAAAAAAATAAATGGTGGCAGCATTTTCGAGTCTAAAGGTAAAAGGCTATATGATATTTTATTCCATGCACACTACTCATCCAGGTTGCTTTTTACTTAAATCATTGTATTAGAATTTTTCTCTGAATAGTCTGGTATATGTTGCTTTACTGGGATACTAAAGATGTTCAGTGAAGTAATTTTTATTATTATTTCCCATAGACATCCTGGAAACTTACAGTGGTTTAAGTTCTCTCAACAACCCATTAAATTATCTTTCTTAGTGCACAGTTTGATTCTTAATTCTGCTCGCATTTGCTTCTTTGAAAGCCCGTTTTCTGCTGGAGGTAGATTGGTTTTAAAATTATATGAAGTTTCATGGGTCAAACTACTATGTTTCACAGTTAAAATATCATTTTAGAGTGAGACAAGCTTCTCTTCAGATTTAACTGTGAAATATTTTGCCACTGAGTGGATATACTTTATCACCATAGTTTAAGCCAGAAGCAGAGTTTAAAGCCTATTTTCTCATGTACCCACCCACTGGAAAATGCATTGAATGTCAGGAGAATATGATTCTGGTTTTAGGTATTTTTACCTGTTATTTGTGCACCAGGCCCCAAGCAAACTTTAGAATATTTTCCACTGTTTGAAGATGCCACTTCCCTCAGCCTTACAAAAATTCTCAGGCTTGCCAACATGTGTATCTGAAGTGTCTGCATGGAGGCACATCAAAATGAATGTGGATGACTTCAAACTGCAGTGCACAGGCCATATTCTGCCCAGGTATATTTTCTAATCCAATAACTTTATGTGGGCAGCACAATGTACCCACAAGCATTGCCGAAGCCAAGCACCAACCTTTAGAGCTGGCAAACTAGCAATGAAGTTTTACATAGAGTGTTCATTTTATGTAATTGCCTACCATCAATTCAGTGGTAAGCTGCCATTGGGCAAAATTGTTTCTGCACCACAGTTTTTTCTGTTCCCACTTGTATGCAGAGCTTTGCTTCATTCTAATGACTATCATAGTGTGAGCATTCAAAAAAAAATCTCCAATATACTTTCCTTTTCCTTGTACAAGGAAGGGCAAAAACTGTGTATCAGGTATTTGCTTTAGTGAAACTGTTCCGATGTAATGCTGTGAAAGAATGAGCTCTCCCTTCCAATGGAGTTTGTCTAGCTTGAAGTTTCAGGATGGAGAACTGTCAAAAGATGTCCCTGCAACCTGTAACTGATGTTAGACATGCGTGACCTAAGAATTAAGTAATATGATTGAGGATCACTGGCATCACCTTTTTCTTCAGAGTTTAGCAGTTATATGTCCTTGTCCTAGGTGATATGACAATTTAACTTTGTTTTAGTAGTAAATATTTCACGAACTGTAGCTTGAAAACTAGTTAGGAGGAAGGTTATGGCTAATTACAGCAGTGAATGAATTCCTCGCTTTGCTTGTATAAGTGTTTAGACTGTTCAATTTAGGCAGTTATCTAGACAAGAAAATCCCACTGAAATTCACCAAATCTGGGCACAGAACCTATGCTGGCAACTCTGAAAATCACTTAAATAATGCAAATGTTTGTAATCACAGACATTACTAAATGGCAATGCATTTTTTCATGAGTAATTTTCAATAATTTCTAAATTCAAAATATGTTCAACTTACCTGGTCCTTTTACTGCCTGATTATTCTATCTGCTGTGTTTATAATTGGGCAAGTCATAACTAAGCATAATTTTTCACTGAGAGGTAGGTAATAAAAGCAGGATTGGTCACAAAGCTGATCAGTTCGAGGACTGTTGCCAGAGCAGCAGTCTGGGGCTTAGTGTTTCAGAGTTCCTTCTGGTTCTCATCAGCCTGGGCAGAGTTGAATGACAAGTGGTGGTATCTGTGATTTGAAATGAGAACCTTCTGTGTTTCCTGTGCCCTGTAAGTCTGCATTTCTGTTACTTTGCTTATCGTTTTTCCAGAATGCAAATATGTCTCCAGGGAAAACAGGAAATATGTTCTTAGTTGTGTCCTCTTAGGTTTCCATGACACTGTATAACAACATGAAATGAATATTATTTCACCTCTAATTTATACCTACTTGGAATAACTTCTTTAGAAATAACCTCCTTTTCCACGTTAAAGTTCAAAACACAATTCCTCTCAAATATACATATTACATTGTCTTGTGGTTCATGGTACACTCCTTTGCTAAGTACAGAATGAAATGGTTGCATTTGGATTTCCCTGTGAAGTGAGCTTTTGAATCAGGCCCTTGATTGCTGACACTTTCTCCCGTGAAAGTAAGACAATTCCCTTCCTAAGCAAAAGGATTGATGCCATGAAGTATCAGTCTACCCTTTACGGTGAATGAGTAGTTGTTTTCACATGACTCTTGGGTAGTTTGGAAAAATTCCCTGTCCCTGCTTTTAAAACTGTAGATTGTTTACATGTCCCCCCCACACACACGCACTCCTTTTTTGAAGTAAATATTTTAGTTGATTTGTGTTCCAATGGAACATTTATATTTAAACAGTGAACTGTTGGGTTTCTAGGTGTCTGAGCTGATATTCCTGAGAAACATCTGCAGTGGACAATCTTGTGTCCTATGTACAGGATATAGAGATGTAGTGATAATTCTGTATTGCTGGATACATCCTGCATTGTGTTGTGAATCAACTGCTCTTGAAGGCTTGTTTGCACCCTGGGGACCTACCAGGTTTTGGCAGCATTAACGTGCATTTCTTACTGAAATTCGTAAGTCATGTTCATATAGTAATATTAATTCTGGATCAATTGACCTCTATCATATTTCCATGTAAGAGTTAAAAAACTCATAACTTGAGGTACCAGTTCTTGATTTGGAATAGTTTTAAAAGAGAAAAATTAGCAATTCTGTCTTCAGCCAGGATATATTACATACCTCAGGTATTATGCAGATGATGAAACTTGGTGAATGTATGGTGTCTGCAAGAAAAATGTAGGGTAGTTTCATCAATTGTGTATGTGGAAAACATTGTGACCAATGTTCGTATATATGTGCTGTGCTATGGTATTGTCAGCCCCAAAAATTTCAAATATATAAACATTTAGAAATATATTCTCAATATCAAGCATAATGGTTTTGAAAAGGAAAAGAGTATTTTTTTCTGCTGCTAACCCATGCATAATATATTGCACGAACAAGATATTCTTTTTAATGAAAAGGAGATATTAGAAGCTGCATCTAAAAGTATCAAATCAAACTTCAGATGTTACCAGAATGGCATTAAAATTACAAAACCTAACAACACTAACCAATCTGTTAAGTAAGAGTCTCTTATGTCTGGAAAATTACTGGTCTAGTTATGAAATTACAGCATAGCAAATTATTGTCTCTGATTTTCCTGATGGATCTTATAGGTTCAAAGTTTAATTCTCTCCTTCAATTATAAAATGGCCAAGATTATTTTAAAATTAGGATCCTTAAAATTAGAATTCTAAACAGCATAGGAAAATTGAATATTGCTGGAGTTTACGGATTAGCACTTCATGAAGATTTTCCATATGCTTTGATAGAATCATTTAATCATAGCATAACTAAGGCTGGAAAGTCTCTGTGAGCACTCATCTTGCTCAACTTCAAAACTGGATCAGGTTATCAGAGCTGTGCTTCTCCACATTCTGAATATCTCCAAGGCCAGTGACTCCATGTCTCTGGACAAATATTCATGGGAATAGAATAAGACCAGAGCGAGTGTGATTTCCCAGTTTCATGTAGATTTGCCCAGCCTACCTGATCCTACAAGCTGCCTGCAAAGCATTGTTGGAGATGCCATGACATATAGCATCTCAGGAGCCTGAGAGGCAGGTTTTGAACCGTATCCCATGTGAGCATTTGATTCCTGATGCCTCACACTGGGATGGCTGGGTAGATGCATACCAGGATGCATCACCTTAGACTAAAGACTTGCTACTAACGGCTGATTTTTCACACCTGGTACTTGCTTTACAAATACTCCAAACCTGTGCCAGCAGAGCCGTCTGGTAATGGTGCAGCTGTGGTGTGGTTCTTACACCATTCAAGGGCCACACAGTCTGGGCTGCCTGGCAGTCAAAACAGCTACTTGTGATGAAGGTCAAGGATTAGTTTTGAATCAATAAGGGTGCTGCTTGAGACCAGGAGTTATCAAGGAAAGCTTTTGTGTTGTTTAGGCAGGTGCATTATGGCCCAAATGATTTTCTCCGTTTTCAAAAATGTGAATTGAGCTTAGTGGTCTAGGTCAGGGAGCTCGCAGCTAGAAGAACAGATTTTTGGCTGTATAATATTTAAAATGAGAAGCTTATCCCTGTTTATATAACTATTTCAATTAAAGGTCTCACTGCTTTAAATGGGAAGAAAACAAAAATACATAGGATAAAGTTCGTCATTAAAAGAAACTGGAATTTTCTGTTAACATGCTTCTAGTGTTTTCAGGGATTTTATCTGTAATACTGGGGTAAAGCACAATCCTGAAGCATAAAATCCCCTTCTCCAGGCATTTACCTTTGGGGTAAAGAAAAGTTAAAAAACAAAGCCAAGGATAATCAAAGGTAGGACTTCGTTAGTATTAACAAGGAAGGAGATATTTAGTGAGAAGCAAGGACCATAATAATCAAAAGGCAGGTTCTTTCTATCTCCAGTGAGCTTTATACACAGCTTTCTTTGCAATATAAAGAGTGCACATTATGTGTAGACAAGGATTTCAGGAATATGCTTTGAATAAAATCCTAAGCCCCTTTTCTCCAAAAAGCATTAAGCATGAGGTATTAAGAAGAAAATGCAATTTTAAAATGGAAAAAACCCCTTTACAGACAGGTATATCTCAAAAGAAAGTAAGTCCATTATGACCTGAAAAAGGATTAGCAATTATTTATAGATCTGAAAGTGTTTATAGTGTTGTTATTAAAAATGGCTTTGTAGAAAGGAAATTCTTTTGAAACATGATTGAGAATGACAAAATTAAAATGCAGGTCAGGTATATTTTTGGGTTTGCACCTGTCATATTTTGAGCCACCCTGCAGCAACGTATATATAGGGTACAATAGTTCATGAGAGAATGTTTTTGAATTTTAATGACAGCTTCAGGGTTTTTGTGACCTATCAGCTCTGGAAATAATCCTACTGGTTTGCAAAAATTTTCAGTGAAAATAATATTACAATAATAATGACGGGTCCTCTGAAGAAAGAGAAAATTGATTGAAGGTGTGTGACATGTTAAGCACTGACCTTGGAGAAACTAAGGCTTTTGGCCCCAGATCAGGGAGATTTGCAGCAATTCAAAGCAATAACTGCTGGACAAATATAGTGTAATTTACAGCTGTAATTTGAAAACAGCATGTGGCAGACTGGCATAATTTATGCCGAAGTGTATTTTTTACAGCATAACTCATTACTCTTTCCAGTGGGAGCCAAGAACATAACCTGCATAGGTACTGCTGAAAATCCAAGTGGGTTGCTAACAATTGCCTTAGGTACATAAATAGCTGTGCAAGTCTGACCCAGTAGACATCATTGTCTTGTGACCAGGAAAACACAGGTCTTTTTTTGGAGGGGAAGTTCATATGTGTATGTTAATGAAAAAACTGAATGAGAATGTTGGAGATTCTCTTAGGAGGTAATTTGTTCCCACAAAATGTATGTACAAAAATGTATGGCACATGTTTGGGTGATTACCAAGTTGTGTGTGTTTTTTCTGGTTGTTGATATTAAATGGGGTTTTTTTCCTATAAAGGAACCAACAGAATTGAGCTGTCCATTTTGAATAAAAAGATTTGAGGTGGCAGGCAATGATTTTCACATATTAATTGTTAGGAAAGCGCTTGTCTTCAGAGAAATACCTGATGCTAAGTGTGTTCTGAAGTCAGTCCTAGATTGCTACTGGCATTAGGTAAATGTGTGATGTGAAGTGGAGCAGTAAGCACTGGAACATCTTCTGAGTTGTGGGGGGGTTTTTGTTGTTGTTTGGGGTGGTGTTTTTGGTTTTGGTTTGGTTTTTTTTTCACAGTAGAAGGAGAATTTGGCTTTGAAACAACTAAAGTTGGTCTTGAATTGAGTTGAATAGTCAAGATATTTTCTTTGCCAGTCACTGAAATTTGTAGGTAGTGGACTGAAAAAATAGTGTCACTAGTAAATATATAACTTTTTTTAATAATCAAAGGTTTGAAACAGGATTTTGCAAATCAGAAATGTAACAAATATCTTCATAATCCACTGCTGTCAACTAACAGCTGCAGCTCATTACATTGGCGTGTTTATTAATGCTCTGCAGCATGTTTTCAAATAAAATCCAGTCAATTACTGTAGATAGATTTATTTACATGAATATGTGAAATATTCAACAAAATATTATTCTCTCAGATGAATGAACAGACTTTAATTGACTTGAAAATGTGTGTTTCTGTCAGCAGAAAAGAATGATCAGAGGTACTTTGCTTATGTAATATTATCTATTTAATTACTTTTGTTATTAATAACACAGTGTCTTCGAACATAGTGATTTAAAAATTATGTTTGAGGTATTCAGAGGGAACAAAATACAACCCTGATTTTATGACAGCAGTCATTTTTAGGAGTGTATATTGATGTTTCCATAAAAATGAGAGTTAAATAGGGCACTTAAAAGGGCTGATAGTAGAAATTCATCTGTGGGTATTTCTCTCTAGAACAAGTGGTTTAATTCACACATTCAAGAAAACATGGGAAGTTTATTGCAAGTTTAGAACTGAACCTAGATTCAGGCCAAGGTATTATTTAGTGACCTATTTTTTTCTCCAATAGGTGACCAAGTCTCATTCAGTTCTATTTTTTAGAAAACAATTTTTGTAATACATTTCAGGCTTTTAATACCTGGTCTACATGAGTACCCTGTTAGTTTCTTCAAGCTTCTTTGTGTATTGATCCTGAATTTGAGAATAGAAGAGTTCTGGTGATTGTTCACGGATAATCAAACTAGTTCCCATTCACCAGCATTATTTCTGAATGAGCTGTAAAGAATGGACTCTTCTACTTTGAGTACTGGTTGATCAGTGCAATTTTATAGGTGTTTGCACACAATTTGTAAACCCAAAGATATGAAAAAATGAACAGAAGAAATAGGTTGTAGTTATATAGAATAAAAGGAAAAAAAAAAAAAAGGTTGGCTGTGAGAAGGTATTTGAGTAATTGTGTTGTCTTCAAACATTTTGCAAATGTGCTTTCTAGTACTTGCTGTGTCTTCTCAAAAAAATTGTGGTTACATCTTTCAGAGATTCCTCTTCTGTAGTCCACAGCTTGCTGTCTAGAATCCAGTGAAATATTCGGAGTTGTTAGGACTTAGTTTTCCCATTTTCTCTCTATAAGCATTCACCTTCGCAAGGCAAAGAGCTCCCACTCTGCTGCGACCTTGAGCTCAGTCTAATGTAGATTCTGCATGTGAAAATCTATTGTAAATAAGAACTTTCTAAGAACCTGAAGAACTGGCAACCTATTGACCCTTTAATTTGGAGATGTGATGTAGTATATATTGTTTCCCACCACCAGTTAAATAAAATGGTTCTGTGGTGCCTGAGACTTGCAGGATGTTTATTCACTTTAGTTCTTCCCTCCCTTGGGGCTTCTAAGTAGCTTCTCAGTACAGCAGTGACTGAATTCTGGACAAAACTGAAGCGCAATTTAGATGGGTTTAATAAGTACTCATAATGGTGAGGTCCTGTGAGCCTTGTGAGTGCTCTTCAGGTGCAGCCAAATCAATCACTGTGCACAATTCACTCAAGTGGACTGCTTTGTTATAATCCAGAAACTAGATTTTTTTCAACTTAGTTCCTTTGCTTTGGAAGGCCTGTCTAGCTGTAGACACTTTTCATATCTTTTCAGTGGAATTGCATTCATCAGTGATGCAAGATCAAGAAATCAATATATCAGTGTACAGCCAGGCTAAGTATTGTAAATTACCTATTAAGTTGCACCAATATCCATTTTAACAAAAAGACATCTTGGAACAAAAATTAACTTTGTCCAAGTTTATAACTTTGCATTTTCAGTGAAAAAAGACACTCAGCCAGCTTCAGTCACACTACAGTATTTCAGGTCAGAGTTCAGGTCAGACTTCACTGTCTGGGGGCATGTTCAGAGTTATTGAAACCAGTTTCTCATAAACTGATGAATATTAGTAATAATATCAATACATTTTAATCCATATTGGATATGAATCCTAAGGTGGATATGCAGTAGAAATAACCAAGGAAAAGTGATTTGTTTTCCCTTGGTTTCTCTCACGTCTATCATTTAATTTCTCAAGTTACTCCGAACATCAACAAACAGCTTTTTGAATAGATGAGCAGTCACAAAGGGGTGTCCAGCACGTGGTACGGTCAGAAACGGGAGCTCTCTCTTTGCGGAGGATTCTTTCTCCGTGTAGTTTTCTCCTGCCGCCAGACCGCTGTCCCGGCCCTATCGCCCCTTCCAAGGGGCACCTCCTTCCTTTGCGGTCGCAGACGGGCCGGCTTGAAACAAGGTGACTCTTGGCGGAGCTCCCGAGCGCAGTGAGG
>VWZG01000460.1:1646277-1692781 GCA_013396735.1 Grallaria varia
CCGGCTGCGCCCGCCCCGGCAGTCCCGCACCGCCCCCTGGCGGGCACAGCCCCGCACTGCGCCGGCGGCCGGAGCCGCCAGCTGCCAAACCCTTGAACGCCTTTCCGTTTGAACGCGCGGGCTGTTCGGCTTGGATTCATCAACTGTCTGTGCACTACAGCTTTTCGTCTTGTCATTGCCTTGAACTTGGACTGTTTCTGTGTTTGCTGTGACCTCCTCAACATTAGAAGCACGAAGTATTTTTTGGCTAANTATGAGTCCTAAAATTATTTTTATTTATTGAGAGGTTTTGTCAGGATGACAGATTTCTGTATTAAGGCCCAAAATTTGCATTAGCTTCAAAGCAATACTGCAGGGCACTTGTAATAACTCTACAGATTGCTTTTTCACCAAGTCACCCATTAAAATACACACATAGTAGAATTGTAGTGCTTTGTTTAAATCTGTCAGTATTGTAGTGTGAAGAAATTCCTGTAAACAGAGTGCCCAGATGTATTTCCTCCAGCAGACACAAGTCTCATTGTCAGGACTCTGTTCTAAATTTCTAAATAACCCTAGACCATACACCAAAAATAGCAAAACAGAGACATGCTCACCATGTCTTAGAAGTTGTTTATTAATTTTTCTATGAAAAAAGAAAGCCTGAACAGCCATTCTGAGAGGACTTTGTTGTAACATGGTTTCCATCACTTTTTCCCAGGCTGATCTTTTTTTCTTCTGATTATTGGAAGACATATTTTGGTTCATAAACTTTGTTTAGAAAGTCTTTTATGAATATAATCCTTTTTCTTCTCTGTGATTTTGGGTATGTGTTCTATTTTTCTGACTTTTTAAAATGAGGAAAAGCTGAAGTGATAACAAACACTTTCATGAAATGAATTTTTCCTCTTACAGTGTGCATGCCAGCTGGTCACTGTATTTCTAAGCAGACTTTTTAAGTCAGCAGAAAAGGAAGGCAAACTGTCCTAGAGCTGGCAGTATTAAAACCATCAAAACAGAAGTGAAATGCTTGTCCTGTTCTGATTGATGTTGTATTCAGAACAGAACATTCTGCTGGTATCTTTAAATCACNGATGACTCAGGCAGCATTTAAGGCGCTTGTTCAGGGTCATGGTACAGCCAAGGCTGCATGGTTCTCACTCTTCTCCTCAAAGGCAATCTGTTATTGTGCCTTTCAAAAAACAGGGATCTTTGGGTCTTTGAAATTATAATGGAGACTTTCTGACCAAGGGGCCGCATTCAGAGATCTAGAAATCAATTTATCATAAACCAATGATTATTATTAATAATATTAATAAATTTTAATTAATATTTAATATGAGTCCTAAAATTATTTTTATTTATTGAGAGGTTTTGTCAGGATGACAGATTTCTGTATTAAGGCCCAAAATTTGCATTAGCTTCAAAGCAATACTGCAGGGCACTTGTAATAACTCTACAGATTGCTTTTTCACCAAGTCACCCATTAAAATACACACATAGTAGAATTGTAGTGCTTTGTTTAAATCTGTCAGTATTGTAGTGTGAAGAAATTCCTGTAAACAGAGTGCCCAGATGTATTTCCTCCAGCAGACACAAGTCTCATTGTCAGGACTCTGTTCTAAATTTCTAAATAACCCTAGACCATACACCAAAAAGAGCAAAACAGAGACATGCTCACCATGTCTTAGAAGTTATTAATTTTTCTATGAAAAAAGAAAGCCTGAAAACTTACCAACAGCCATTCTGAGAGGACATTGTTGTAACATGGTTTCCATCACGTTTTCCCAGGCTGATCTTTTTTTCTTCTGATTATTGGAAGACATATTTTGGTTCATAAACTTTGTTTAGAAAGTCTTTTATGAATATAATCCTTTTTCTTCTCTGTGATTTTGGATATGTGTTCTATTTTTCTGACTTTTTAAAATGAGGAAAAGCTGAAGTGATAACAAACACTTTCATGAAATGAATTTTTCCTCTTACAGTGTGCATGCCAGCTGGTCACTGTATTTCTAAGCAGACTTTTTAAGTCAGCAGAAAAGGAAGGCAAACTGTCCTAGAGCTGGCAGTATTAAAACCATCAAAACAGAAGTGAAATGCTTGTCCTGTTCTGATTGATGTTGTATTCAGAACAGAACATTCTGCTGGTATCTTTAAATCACATAAATTACCTGATTTGATCATCACTATAAATAACACGTCAATAACGTTAATAGGAATTTGAAGTTAAGTCCTACATTGAATATAATCTCCTCCACCCATATTCCAGATTTATTCTGGACTCACCAGACCTGCAGTCATTTTTCATGAGTGCTTTTCCTGTGAAATCATAGATATACACTGGTCACAAATGGAATGGGGAAAGATGTCTTCAGGGAAGGTCATGGCTGTAAGACCTCTTTTTAGCTTCTAAGACTGATATAACTCCACGAGAGTCAGTGGCTCTTTGCTGGCTTCCATTGAGGGGGATAGCTGGGCAAGGCAAGGTTAGGGAACTCTTCTTCTTGATTGTCGCCTTAATCCTCTTATATTTCCATATACTTTTTTAAAAATGCAGAAATGTCTATTTTATATGCTTATATAATAGCATTTATCAAAAAATTCACTATAAATAATCTAACTACTTTTATCATCTTTGTTTGCAACATAAAACCTGGTTCAGTCTCTGAAGGACTGCCTTCTAGAAACGTGAATTTGTGGAAACATATACATACAAATCTTTGCCAGTTCTTTTACATTGTACTACTCACCAGCCAAAAAGGGAACAGAAGAAAGCCAGTGGTCAGCAAGTTGGATAAAACTGCTACTTTAGAACACCACATGCAGAATAATGTGTTGCTGTAGACCTGTGGAAGTCATCTTGAAAACGTTTTTTTGTTTAAGGCTCATTTTGGTAGGAAGTCCAATCACCTTGATTGCACTAAATGTACATAGAAAGTTTATCGTGAATTAATTTGAAACATGCAGAAACACTGAAGTCTCTACTTTCTAGATGATTTCAGGTTTATAGTTCAGTCTGTGTGCAAAGGCATTCTAAGTACTGAGTATCTTAAGCAGGCAGGCTTCCATTCTTAAAAAAAAAAATAAAATAAAATTGAGCTGTTATAGACAGGGAAGAAAATTAATAAAAAATGTGACACTTTGATTTTGTTTTTTAATACACCATTTTCAGGAAAACTAAAATAATGATGATTGAACAGCAGCATTGCACACAGTTTAAATCCTCACAAAGATGAAGGTCAACACAGGATTCTAAGATAAAAAAGACAGATTAAATATTTTGAACATATAATGCAGTTGATAATGAAATCTATAAATGGAAACCTTTTCTGTGTTGTATAATGATAACACACGACATTTTACTGTCCATATAACCTTTAGCTTTCCTGTCAATATTATTGTGCTGCACTGATTTCAGAAAAGGCATTAAACACTGTCAGAATGAAAGGCATGTTTTAATAATAAAGCAATTATTATCCATTTATGGTGTAGGAATATAATGGGCTTTTAATGCATTGAATCAAAAGCTATCTGCTTCAATAACAGTGTTGCTAAAGCTATCATCTATAATTTATTAAGAATGAAAGAAAATTTGATGTCAGGAATGTAAACTAAGCCCTGCAACAAATATTTCTTGCAAAGACACGCAGATATTCAGCAAATTATGACTGAGGGGTCCAAGTATTAACATCAAGCTAAGGCTTGATATTTATTTTATTTTTAAGATGAATGCAATTTTTAGATTTATAGAAAAAAGATGAAAGTCATTTTTAAATTTATAAAAAATAATTGGTCATACAGCAGCAGAAACCACATACAAGTGGTTGCATAAGCATTATTTGAGACATTCTGTTCAACAATCTCTTAGGACTGTCCCCCTTAAAAAAAACCTTGGGATATAATTTCTAAACACAAGGTACGATGTCTGAATAATTAAACAAAATCAAGATTGAGTCATTCTGTCCTGTAGTTTTCAATTTTTAAAATCTTAGCTTTCAATTTGTATTTTGTACCCCCGTTTGTAGAAGGATGTTAAATTGTTTTTAACTTGTAGACTCAGCTTTGCCTAAGCAAATGTTTGTGGCTACACTTTTTAATATTCAGAAGTATGTGACTGTTGATGCTTGCAACTGTGTATTGTGCAGCTTGCCTGATCTGTTTTAAAAGTTTTATTGAGAATGTGATAAACAGTGAGGACAAAATTACTTCTTGCCATTTTACATGTCTTTTAAGAGAATCTGTCTTGCTGATGCCTCAGTCAAACTATGTAAGTGCTATTGTACAAGATATTATTTAAGATAGTGATCGCACTGATCAGAAGTTTTGATAGCCATGTATTTGTACAGAGAAAATTGTAGCTTTGTTGTAAAACTAGCATCATGGCGTTTTGTGTTCATTAAGCTATCATGACAGAACAGAATTCCTCTTGAAAATAAACATCCAGACTCTGCAGTGACATGAACTCTGTGTTGCAGAAAAACCAGATCAATTTCTGCCTCTTGTTTCCAGCCTGATTTAACAAAAGAGTAGAATAGTAAAGAATCGCTCTTAATAAGTACATCTTTTCTATTGTTTTTCATCATTGAAGAATATATATAACAAATGAATGATCAGGTTTTAGAGTAACATGCCAAAAGAAAAGACAAAATCGCAATAGAAGCCTCCCTCTTGCTGAGTGCTCTGATACCAATGAGGATGGTGCAAAAAGCAGTGGCGTGAAATAGCTCCAAGGGTTTGCACTAACTTCCTATTGTGGATGTTTTTATTACACTGCAGGATAAAGCTACAGTGGCCTTGTTAACTTCACCTCTTATTACTGCTGTTTATTTGAACATAATGGACAGCACCAGAGTTTGCAAAGACACAAGAATTAGTCTTGATTTTGTCATCTAAGTTGTGTAGATACAAGAATCTGCCAGAGCAGATCATCTTGCAAAATGAACCTCTATGATATATCTGAGAGTATGTTTGCACTGTAACGTACTGGAGAAAAAACTAAGCTAGTGTTAAATGAGTTTCTAATGAGAAATAGTCCATCTGTGGCAGGATGGTAAATCATCCTCACTCAGAGCTGGGCTGCTACAAATTGGTTTCTACTGTCAAAACCAACCATTGATTTTCTGTACTGTGCAGATGGGCAGGAGGCCTCAGTGCTACATCTGAGCTTGAATCAAGACTGCAGTGGCAGAATATGTTGTTCTGTCCTGTGCTTCAGGGCAACCTTAGATTTATCTAAAACTTACTATACTTGGTCACTAAAGTACATACCTTGTTGAAATCATAGTCCCTCCTGACTTGTTTTAGCTAGGTTTGAAAAGTATCATTGTTTTGATTGAGGTTTCTATGAGATTGATGCAACTAGCTGTCTTGTGAAGCAGTTTGGAAGATCAGTGAAGTATTTATGAGAGGTTCTTCAGTGCTCATTAAGTTCCAGTTATTCTTCCTTGTCATTAACAATCTCTTTGTAGAAAGTGACCTTTCCTGCTTCTGAGGTTTGATTCTGAGAACACTCTGATCCCACCAGCCATGACTGTAATTCGTGTACCAATTCAAATATGTGAAATTCATTTTCAACTTGAATCAGCAGCTGGGGTTCAAATCTGCAAAAACAAGTGTTGCAAGGACAAAAAAAAAGGGGGGGGGGAATCTTACAGTGCTAGATTGGCTAAAAAAATGTGTATCATCAATGAAATGATTTCAGGAAGTATTCTTTCTATTTATATTGGTAATTTTAATACAGTCAGTATTTCCTTAAGCCATTAGTTGCATTAACGCTATGCAAATGGAATCTAAACCTGTAACAAGATGGTCACATTAATTTATATTTCTATTTCTACAAGGAGCTTATTTTTTTTTTTTAAATCAGTTGAGAACACTTGCATTAAGTTTCATTTTTGCAAGTTGCCATGATAGCATCTCCAAAAAAACAGTCAGTGCTGTTCTTTTAGCCTGACCTCATGGGCATCATGAAATGTGCAGGTGTGTGCACGTACTCTCTTTCGTGCACCAAACAGAGTTTGATCTTAACCTGGACAAATTATGTTGCTTCTAGTCTGTAAAGACAGCTTCACTATGAGTAATCTGTAATAGCCAACTCAGTTTCATCTTTATGAACAATTTTTACAATTGCCCTTGATTAATTTACGTACATAGTGATAAAATGTCTTGCTAACTCATTAAAAGAAGCCTTTAAAATCTCTGAACATCCTATTTTCTAGAGAGACCACTACTTTGCTCCTTCTTTCTTCTAATTGACTTCTTTGGCTCTGAAACATGCCCTCTAGAAATTATAGGGGCCTAAACATTGCCTTCCCTTCCTTGATAAAACAATAAAATATGAAATGGTAGAAAATGCAATCTGAAACACCATGCTCTTCAGAGGAGGAAGGATTTACAGCCTCCTTAAGAAGAGGCAGACAGCATAGCTTATAGCATCACAAAGTCCAAGGATTCACAGTAATACCCTTCCTAAACATGAATAGAGGAGATTCATATTCAGATGATTAAATGATTAGAGATGAGGAAAGTGTTCCATAGGAAGGGGATTTAAAAGATTGAAAGTGCTTACTTTGGGGTAAAAATGCAGAGGATAAAAATAATAAATAAAAAAGTAGTGCTGTAGAGGAGGTAATTACTTTTGTTATGTACCAGTGATCTGTATTTCCAGAATAGAAGAAGGATTTAATGAACTTTAGAAAGGGACATGCTTAAAATGATAAATGTAAATCCTGGTTCTTTTTTTAAAAAGGTCTCAGAATAGTTGATTTTAGGATTGTCATACACTTACTGAGTTCTAGGCATAAGTTGATGTCAAAAAGCCTGCAAGGCTGAAGTCGTTCACAAATGGTTCCCTTTTTTTTTTTTGTTTGGTTTAAACTGGGATATTCACCCTTAGATTTAAAGTCAACCATTTGTTGGCACAGGTTTTTTTCCACTGAAACGTTGCCTTTGGAGGCAAGTCATAGCATGTTGTTTTGTTCTGGAAAAAATAATTGTTGTGTTCCAAAGATATCCCTGTGGCATCCCTGCCAAGAAACAAATTCTCTATGAGTATGCAGCTTGGTCGATTCACACATGAAAGCAAAGCTGCCAAGGACATATTGCAGTCCCTTTTCATCTTAAAATTTTCACTTGTTAAGTGTCCTTATGATCCAGGCAGCCTGACCAATTTTTTCCTGTTTCTTGCTAATTACTATGCACCTCAGATCCATGTGCACAATAAATCACTGCAGATGCTTACTGGAAGGTCAGCTCAAGGTAGCAGAGTGGGCTTTAATTGTACATTGTATGAGTTTTGGAGGTAGCACCTCAGTGGCAAAGACTTATATCTGTAACACAATCAAATTAAAAGCAACATCCATTTGGAAAAAAAAAAAAAAAAGGAAATTATTTCTGACAGCTATTGCAATGATAATCTTTAGCTTTAAACCTTTTGTTGTTTCAGTTACAGCACTGCTAAAAAAAACCCAAAGAAACAAACAAACAAAAAACCAAACACAAAAACCCCCAGAATTAGAATATTATTACAAAGATATAAATTCTTCCTAACTCGAAGATGTGTTTGTTTTTGCTAAAACTAATACTATATTCACTTTCAAACTCATACTGATCACAGAAAAAATATCATGCCTATTATTCAAAAGCTGAAGGAAGATGAAAACAGTTCTGTACTCTTAACTGTAGTGACTGCTGTTGCTTCTTCTATATTTCAAGGCAGACCTTTGAAAGCAATCTGGTTTTTACAAATGAGGGCATATTAGTAAGAACTTACATGACTCAGGCTTTAAAATAACTGGATATGGTCGAAATACGAGATTTAATTAAAGCTTATGTTAGTACTAGCTGCTATAATTCCATTTGTTAGCAGGAAAACATTAATGAAACTATATATAGCCACATTTAGAAAATGTTTTTTATAATTATGCCACATGCATAGTTGAATGGTATAGTCAGAATGGCACATTATACACTGGAGCGTTGTATCCTATAGCTCAGGGCAAGTGAAGCTATTCAGGACAGACCTTTTCTGCTTCCAAGGCCAAGCCTGGGTATTTTCATGCAGTGCCAGATGCTGCAGGTATTCAGAATATGGCCAAGAGGGAGCACATCACTGGGGAACACATTCTTTTCTCACCAGTGCTTTTGAGCCAATAATTCAAGATTCCATACTACTTGTTCTCTTCCCCTTGTGGGCAAATCTCTGATTGATAAATCATTTTTTCTTCTGCTGTTAGTAAAGCAGTACTCAAAAAACAAAAGAAGTTAGGCTTGAAATAGCTCTGATATGCCTGCCAGGATTCAATAGTGAATGGCCATTGTAATAAAAAATGTATTCGTACCCTATTCTTAGGTTTTCTGCAGCCCAGGACAAACAAAAATTGGTTGTTAGGTCTGTTCCCTGAAAAGCTGACATTTTCACTTAAGTTTTTTCATTTCAGACTAACTAATCCTTTTTTTCTTCAAAATTTCCTTATTGAAGGAAATAAATTTTAAGTTGTTTGAAATTCTGGAAATCAATGAATTTTATAAGTCCAAACTGTAAAGTTTCTGGCTAAGCCATAAAGATGACCTCTCAGATCTCTCAGCAAGATTTTATAGTCATGGCTGAACAGAAAGATTAATGTCTTGAGAAGATTCTCAGATGCAATCCTGTAGAGACAAGAACAAATCCTGTGAATCCTTGGTGTAGCTGAGACCGTGGGAGCTAATGAGTTTGGACCTGCACAGCAGGGCTGATGGATATTAGGAATTCTATGCATGCTTTTCTTCTCTAAATCCTTAAGTAAGGTTCCTAGGGCTTCCAGGCAGCATGAAAGTTTTGAAGCCTCATGTCTACCAGCTAAAGGTTGGGACAGAAAGGGGAGTTGTTTTGTGCCATGGATCTTTGACGTGCTGTCTCCAACAAAAATGCTGTCTTTTCGTCAGGAGCACACAGGAGCTCGTTCTGTGTAGGAGCATGAGGGACCAAACCAGGTGTGCATGGTGGGGATGTTCAGTCACTGCCACCTGCTATCAGTAGTGCTTTCATTACTGTGTCTTATTTTGGTGCACTTGTTTTATCTTTTATCAATTTAAATGAGGGTGCATTTTGACACAGAGTTTTCAAATAGTACCAGCCGTGCTTCCAAGGCTAACAGGTTAGAGACACCCCAAACTTTATTTGATTTTCTCTTGGTAGAGAAACTGTTTAGGCTCTCAAATCCTTGCTGCTGTGCTACTTTTTCATCAGGTAATGAGATGAGCTTCAAGGCTACATGAACTGAAAACTCCATAAAGTGTTTAAAATGAGTACTATTTGTGAAATCAATTGTGGTACAGTAACTGTTACTGGTCTCATTTGAATATCTTTGAAGCTGATAGGACTTGCATGTAAATCTATATTCTCAAAGTAATATTGAGAGCTGATGCTGGAACTCCAAACAGATTTTGTGATTAAACTTTGTTCAAGTTTGAAAATTTAAATTTGAAAAGTAATTCTGTCCATATGATCCACTTAATCCCCACCATATATAGAGCTAGAGGCACTCCCAGAACCTGTGATTACTTCAGGTGTGTGAAACTGAGTCTAAGATGAATATAAAAATTACTTCTTAGTAATTGTCCCAAGCACTATAAATTGGTATTATAAATGGTCTTATGCAGGGACAGTACTTTCTCTCAGGAGACACTAAGGGGGATGGCAGCATCAGCTAGGATGGCTTTCCTCCCAGGGTAGCTGCAGTGGTCTCGTCATCAGAATTCCTCAGTTCCTCCTTGTCCAAGTGCTGCAGGTGGCTTCCTTCTGGAGCCTCATACCTCTCTGCAAAAAAACCTTTGGTGACTAGAGTCTGCAACACCCAGAAGACAGTATAATTTTCTGCTCAGTATGGCTCCTTAGAAGTATTTGTTAATAATGAATTATGTCATGTTTCCTACAGATGTCCATTTTTAACATACTTTGTTCTGAGTCACTTTTCTCAGTGTTTTAGATCTTGTCTGTAGTTTTCTATTTATAGGTGAAGTCCCTCAAGGCATTAACTGTTTCTGAAGACCTTTTTCATTCTAACACCCTTCATACATTTTACAGAAATATATTTTTCTTAGTGTTCTATTTGAAGAGTTGTATGCTAAAATACAGAACAACCAAGAATATTAAAAACAGTCTGATGAATGCTTTTCTGAATTGAAAAACTGGATAATAGAAGATTTTACATTCTCTGCTTTCTGTTTTGTAGTCATACTCCTTTAGGTGCAAGTTTGGAAAACCTCGAAGGGCTCCTCAGGAGTTAGCCCTTTACCTGTTTTGGTGCTATTATTAACTCTTGCGTGCTGGCAGTTCTTGCTCGAGAAGTTATCACTAACATTCACTGTCATCATTAGGAGACAACTTTAAACTGATTGGAATATTTGTTACATGCTGTTGTTAGCACTCTTGTCTGAACTATAAATCATCCTAACTGATTCATGCTTTGTCACCCTCTGAAGCCAGGCCCTTATTTTATTAATCCACAGGAGAAAATATATTAGAGAGGAGTGAACTGAAATTATAATAAAGTAGCTGAATAATTTTTAATAGACATAGCTGTCTTCAGAGAACTGGGCAAATTTGAACAGTAAAAAATCAGAGAATATTTGTATATGGAATCTAAGGAAATGATTCTTTTAAATTATAATGTGTGATTTCATAAATTATATTACTTAATCTACGTAATTGTGTAAAGTAACTCTGGTTGACTCCCCCAGTAATCAATCTGATCGTATTCCCAAATATACAAATTGGTTTTATGCTGTTAGTTATTCCATTGCAGGTAGGAAGATAGATTTATATTCTTTCCCTAACTCTGTGCTCCTCCTTAAAATGCTATCCCACATAAGTACTGTACTCTTTGTCACATACACAAAAAAAACCACAAGAAAAAAAAACCTTAAGAAAGTCTACTGGCAGAAATATCTGATCCCAGAAAATTTTAATTAAAAAAGCATTCCTTCCTGTGTACCTGTCTTGTCATACATCCTCAGTTCCTAAAACACAAGGAAATTCTGTGAAACTGATGAGTAGATGTAGGTGAAAGTCCAAGAGCAATTCTAAAGGCTTATGGACTAGAAATAATAAATGATACAAATGTACGAAGCTTCTGTTCGTTTGCCAGATTTGGAGTCATTCCATTGAAAAAAAATGGACCTTGAAATGAAGGGAATTTAGGTTTCACCTTCCTGATGTCCTCCTGTGAAATACCTTCTAAACACAGCAGCAGACAAACATTAACACAGAAAACTGGCAGGTGCTTCAGTGTGTGTGTATGTATGACAAAAAAACCCCCCACCTTAATCTGTAATGAATAATTGAACAAGAAAATGTGAAATGCTATTAGCTGCAGAATTGTGTTACTGGAATACAATACCAAAAAGAAAAAAAAAAAAGCCAACAATATTTTTTGGGAGTGTTCTCCCAAGTGGAATTTTGCCAGGTTGTGAACTATAAAGCAGTTATTCTGCATTAAGACAATTCTGACTGATGTGCGTTCACACAAGTGTAACTGCACAAGCTTGTTGGTTAAGAAGGCACTGCCTTGTAAATGGCCACAACCACTCAGTCTCACTGTTTCTCAGCAGACACGAGGTCTGCATGTCCCTTAGGACATTGATTAGGGAATCCAAGAGGGGTGAAGTTGCCAAGCGTGCCTGCTGGTAGACAGGAGAAATGGGAGTGTGAATGCAAGCTGGGAATTTAAACTTGTTCCTTTCAATTAAGTTAGTTGGTTTCTTTCAATTGAGTTAGAAACACAATCTGTTAGAACCATTCTGGTGAGAGCATAATATCATAAAGTGCAGTAATTTGATCATTTGTGGTCATCTGAACATCCCTACATTTATCCCTTGGGCAATTCCATTGTCTTCTCTGCAAGTACTCCAGGGAGCAATTAAGCTCTATGCACAGAGAAATACCAAATGGCCCATATACACAAGTTTGCTCACACTGTGCTGGTATCAGAGCAGCTTTAATGTTGAAAAACCATATTATAAATATTTTTATCTAGTTAAATTGTCAGCTGTTGTTTTCAGCCTCAGAATGGGAATATGTGGTCTTGAAGTTTGTGTATTGCAGCATTACAAGTAGTTGAAACAATAGCTTCAGAAAACGTGCACGCTTCAAGCTGTAGACAAGATTTCTTGCGTCAGTTTTGTGTTTAACTGGGTTTAACGTTCTCATGCTGGATAAAACCAGTAATTTATAATAATTACTGTTGTCATTTGATAAAGATCTTCTTTTGCCTGTAAATGACTTGTATAGACAAGGCCAGTTCTGGAAAAAGTGAGGGACTGGCCTCAATTGTGTGTTATCAAGGAGACTGCCGGAGGAATGGGACAGGGCTTCCCAGGAAATTGTGATGGCAAGAGCAGTGCAGCAGCACACACATTCATTAGCAGCATTGGGAAGTCTGAAGGCCATCAAAGGAAATTACAAAGGAGTATAACTGTAAGTAAACACATCCATTCTGAGGTTTTCAAGCAGGTTTCTAATGAATTTTTTTACCCCTAAATCTTTCAAGAGTTTATGATATGAATTAATATTTTTTGTAGTACAGGTATTCTGGCCTGTCCCATCACATCATGTTTTGATTGAGATAAGCAAAAGTCTCTTCAGACTTCTAAAATGCTGCCAAATTTAAAATAAACATGTTGCTATATGATAATAAGTTTGATAGGTAATAGGCAAAGAGGGTGAATATCTTAAGATACAGTTACTGCAAAACTCTAATAATATAGCTGAGATTTTAATAATGAATTAGTAAAACTGGTACAAAGGGCCCTGAGACAAGAGTGGCAAAGTGCAGTTAAACAGAGTAGGTCTGAACAGTTAAACTGAGTCTTTCAACCACCTGTACAAAGTATTTGAGGCAAATATGCCAGGAGTTAATGCAGCATTTCCAGGGAGCAGCTTTTGGAATCTGCTCCATTTCATCTAATTTGGCAGATGAAACTTTTGATGTGGAAACAGCTGAACGTTTATATTCTCCTAAAGGAATGAAATTTTACTTTTAGAAATAAGGTATAAATACTTGATAGATTGAATTGAGTTTAGTTGGTGCCCAGAATACACTAGCTGGTGCAAACGTGGTGAAATGATGGACTGCAGATAAACAGTCTCAATTATTCAGTTCCTATCCTAACAAACAACCCTGTTGAAAAGAGGCTGAAACAGCAGCCTCATTGCTTCAGGAAGATGTCAGTGTACCTTACGAAAATTCAGCAAGCAGCCTTTGTTAGAATGCACTGTGTAAAGTTAAATTTTGTTCAACCTATTAAAAATATTTCATAGAGTCAGGCAATAGTTAAGTTCCCTTTGTACTTCCAAAGTGAAATCAGACAGTAGTATACCAGCATGAAGAATACTGACTGTTTATGATTAAACATAAAACTACAGTTTCAAAAACCAAGTCTGTATACAGCAACTCTATCAATGCAGCTAGCAGTGCAATAGACTCTCTCTCTTTCTTGAATTCCATTAACTTAAATGGGAAAGTGGTAGTTCACACAGCAGGAAAACCAGATTGTACTATAGATAGGATTATATTTTTGTAAGAAGCCAACCGTAAAAATCAGTCAGGCAAAGCTCCTGTGGCACATGGAGAAAAAGGAAACCTGTGACGGTGCAACTTAGTTACTTGAGAATTTGGTTCTGTTATGTCCAAATAAAGTACGTTTCTGTGGAATGGAAATATATTTTAGAACTATCGGGGTCAGTACCAATTCTTGGTGACTGTATAGCAGGAATGATTCTACCACGAGATTTGAAAGGCAAGATGAACTCAGATGCTTATGCAGTTGCAGCCTGCTAAGTGTGTGTTAAAGACCTCGTCTGTATTCATGAAAACACTGAATTGTTAAGTAGAGCAAAAGCAAGTACTGCTGTATGTGTTGAGGTCAGCTTCCCAAGCTGGTTCTGCTAAGAGAAAAAGGGAGGCAACAGTTATTCATGGTAAAGGTGAAAATAGTGAAGTTAAATGTACTTATTATGCCCCAAAAAAGAATTTGTTTGGTTTGTTCCTAAAAGGGGGGTCAGGCTTGACGTGAAAACATACTGAATAGAGTAAAAATATCAGTAACCCTGAATAGCAATAATATGGTAAACATCATGGTGGCATCCCTGAGCAATTAAAAATGATGATTTGCAGAACGGAGTCTAGAACGTCTATATACAGTGCACTTTTAGACTACAGAAATCTGTTGGATTAGGTAGCAAAACTACCGTAAGAGCTACTTGATAAAGTAAAATCAAACTGATTGCTGGCCCTGTATTGCAATAGTTGCCCATGCAATAGCTGAGGAGATGAGGTAAAGTAGAGCAGATTTGATATACTCTATGGATCCATAAGGTAACAGTCAGTAGGAAGGACATAAACGTATATTGATCCTCAGGCAGTTCCATAGCATTTCCCAGAGATCCCTCCAAACAAGCAAATTGTAGGGGCTCTGGCAAGGGCAGCCATAAAAAACCCCAAAACATTACCCAGCAGTTGTAAAGTGCTAAAGCAACACCATTGCTCTGCAGTTTTCTACTCTTGTCTTCTCCCTAAGTTTTATTCTTAGAATTTTACTGTTTTCTTTAGAACACACCAGGTACAGTACTAAAAGGTGGAATTTTTCCTTGATACATTGATAAGCAACAACATATTCATCATCTCCTAAAGGAGGTTGCTGAGCAAGTATTTAATTCTGGTCCCTTTGGTTCTTCTAGTCGCTGATGTACCAAATACAGAACCCTTCCTTTTCTTCTTTCCAGTTCTTGAAAAAGGCACTCTTTTTCTTGAAATATCAGTGCACCAAATAGTTCATAATAGAAGGAAAAATCACTTGCAAGAATGGAAGCGTGCCAGGCTTTTAGATTCCAGTTTCCTACTAATCCTGTTGGTGAGAGCTCTGAGAAGCTCCATGCTCTTAATTACATTCTTAAATAATGAAAAGCATTTGATATTTGCTTTTTTGGTATCCACACAATGAGCAAACACCAAAAGCTTCTCAGAAAGCATATGAAACAAAAGGAAGCTTACAGGAAGCCTAGAGAAAGACAAGTTTCAAATATCTGATTTGTTCCATTGAAATATCGTCTGTTCATTTATCACAGAATATTTTTATGTAAAAATTCCGGCCTGTTTTAGACATTCCTCTTATTCTTTTTCTAATTCATGTAGGTCTTGCAGCCTAGTACTGGGGAAAATATAACCACTTTCAAACTTTTACTGCTGGGAAAGTTAATTTACACATCCATATTGTCTCTGAAATACTTTTCAGATGACTTAAATGAAGTTCAGTGAGTCATAGACACATGAATAATTAGAGTAGGATATTATAGGCATTGCAATTGGAACATGATGTAAACCATGTATTGGTTAATTCTCTGATTTAAAGGAGGTTGGGGATGATCTGGTGGAGCTGTGTGTAGTTTGACTGATTTAATTATCAAGCTATAGGAAATTCTTGGATTAGAGAAATATTTTTGCCAAGGTAAAGCCAAGATTGCCTTTGAAATACAGTGGTTAAACTGCTTCCCTGAGCAAGGGGAAACTGGAGTTTCATCCTTGGGCTGATGAATATTTATGCCAAGGGGAACAGAATCAACAGGAGTAAATTGAATACCTTGTATTTTGGGATATGTCTTTTAAAACAAGTGTCATGCTATGATATTCAAAGGAAGAAGATGAAATCAGGTTTACAGAGGATCCAAGCTTTGACTTACATACCAAGTGACAAGCATATAATCTCTCTGTGAATCTAAAATTAACGATATAGAAATTTCTAGCTGGAGAACTTAGAAGCCAAAATCCTGCTTAGCCGAAAAGAAAATTAGGATCCTAGGAAATGAAGTTTCCTGAAAATGGTACTTAAAAGTGTAAGTTCCTTATATATGCAAAGTACCCTACCTGCACGATAATTTACTTATAGTAAGAGATTAGAAAAGAGATTCAAAGATGGTGACACAGAAGTCTTGAGAACTAACAGTATGTAAACTGCTTTAAACTAAATTATATATGTCCTGAAGATAGGTTTCTTCAAAATTCATTCAGAATTACAAATCACTGCTGGACCACATTGAATCTAGTCTATCAGAACTAACTCACGTAAAACATATAATAAATAGTGCGTGCCTAGGCATTTATTTAAAAACATTTTTCTTGATGTCATGCTAGGAAAGGGTATAAGAAATTAAAGAGAGGCCAGACACATATACCTAGGAGTTCAACAGGCTATTGGCTGCTAAGGAGGATAAAATAAAATGTTTTAATTTCCTATGAAACATTACCACCACTTCACACATATTCAACAGTTCAGGAATTCAGCCAGCAAGTGGGAGATGGGTGACCAAGGTTCAGTGGGCACTTCAGATGATAAAGGAAAAGGTTAAAAAGTCACTCTCAGTGCTGTTGAAGACTGCTGTTTGTACCTTGCTTTTCCCTTTCAAAGATGAACAGCTTTACAGCATCTGGAGTAATGACATTATGGACTACACTCCCATGAAATAAACAAATTAAATCATATGGGAATTTTTCACTGCATATGGTTTGCCAGAGGAAATTGTCTCAGTCAATGACCCACAGTTTATTTCAGAAAAATTTGACATGTTGTTAGGTCTAAATGCAGTGAAGTATGACAAAGTTTCTTCATTTCATGAAGCATCAAATGGAGCACTGGAACTTTTTCTTTCAAACCATTAACCAGACAATCTCACTAACAATATATTATCAGAAAACCAGAGGCTTTTTTGTTGTTTTTTTTTTTTTTTTAGTACTAAAATTTCTCAGTGTCGCAACAAAGGAAACATTTTGTTATTACTTTTGAAATAGTCTGAAGAGTCCTAAGGCTTGTCCTGTTACCTTAACATAATGCTTGTTCCCTGTTTCACCTGGGGGAATGTTGTATATACTGAGAAACCTTTCTGGCTGGCATCACAAAATACTGGCCTTCTTGTTAAAGCTCAGCCCATTGCCTGAAGGAGAAGGGGTGGTTTTCTTCCCTTTGTCCACTCATGCAGATAAAATTCTTAAGAATTTGAAATTCTGAGTAAAGCAAAGAGGAAGCAATGCTGAGCGCAACAAGTATAATGAGTGTGTCAGACAAGTTGCTTTTTATGGGGCTCTGAAGAGTTTGTTTTCCTTCTTTTCCATTCTGACCTGGGGAAGTTCATGACATTGCTGTTCAAAATTATCACAAAGACTGAAATAAATGAGAAATAATGATTCATATTGAGAGCAATGGGACTGAAGTGTCCTATAGGAATGAATTGCTCAACTGACAATCAGGGTGTTGATACCTGACTGACTTCTCTCCCACTGATTTATGTTGTGGCTATTTCTACTAGAAATGCAACCAATATTTTGGTTTTTTATCTTATTCTTTTATCTTATCTAATTAAATTGAATGACAGCAAAAATTGGTTCTTACTCTTTGTCCACATGATATACTGTACCATGGCATCACTAAAAGGTCCTACTAGTGCATTAAATAATAGAGACTAATATTCTGTCCAAACGTGGATGCAAGGCATGAGGAAATTTAAATCAACCCACTTCAGGCTTTTTAAATTGTAAATTTGTTTCGGAAAAAATCTTGAGTCAATCTAGTAGGGCTGAGAAACTAGTTAGATTTTTTGGCAATGAGAAAGTAGGCCTCACAAGGTGACTTATAATTAATGACATATTTTAAATTCTACCTCTGAAATATTTATATGAGGGTTTGTTTTATTTTCAGACCTTCCATGCTTTTTAACCTTATTCTTTTGTTTTTTGTTTGTTCGTTGGGGGAGGTGGGATTTTACTTTACTTGTATTCGGAGTTTTTCCTTGTATTTTGGAATTGCTTTTGACTTGCATGACTCATCAGTGAAAGAAAAAAGTCTTAATCAATTTTAGAACGTTGCAGGTGGGAGTTTCTTGTCTGGTCTGGTTTATCATAACTACACTGAAGTAAACTTATCTGACATAGTTTATACTAAGACCTACTACACCCTGCGTTTCAAAGGTAATGTTTTCCTGTGTATTAAGGGGTAGATTTGCTGAGGGGAGGATTGCCCCTTCTCCCAGGTGTTCCACATCACATAATGCAGCTGCACAGCTCTGCACAAACTCCTTTGTCCTCTGCTTTCATTCCTCATATTCACATTGTGGCTGTGTCTGTCAATAGATTGAAATCACTGAAAAGCTCAGAGTATTTTTAATAGTTTCTTGCCAAAGGATGGATTTGAAAATCATCTTAATCTAGCTATATTTTGACAACAGACAATTTGGTCAAAGAACCGTGTCTGTGTTCTTTGTGGAGAACTATCACTGTCAAGTTCAGTGCTGGTGGTAGGGGCACCAAGGAGATGGGCTGAAATGACAATGTCATGAACTTGCCAACTGATTCTTGCCAGCTCTCTGGGGTTCTGGCCAAACCCTTCAGCATGATGGACAGGACAAGTACAGATGAGGCCTTTGCCCTAGTGCAGCTACAGAATGGCTGATGCTGAATAGAAATTAATCCCAATACAGTGTATTATGTTATATTTTATAAGAAGAGCTGAGCTGTCTCCAAGTTACTTGTGGCTCTTTGAATAGTTCACAACAAACATTCATACCAATGAATGTTGCTTTGGTTTTGGGGGGTTTTTTTTCCCCCTCTGCCCCCTATTGACCAAATATGGAAAGTCTGTGTTTACTTTTATGCTGTTTGCTTTGATTTGTGGATTGTTATTGTTGTGGGTCTCTTTCCATGCTTGCTACCTCATTACTTATGGCAATTTCAGCTTTTGTGCATTTAGTTCTATGGGATTATCTGTTTTCTGGGGACATAATTTTTTTTATTTTTTTTTTTAAACACATATTCCTGTCTGCATTTTGCATTTAGAAAAAATCTGGTTCACTGAGGCCATTTCAGGATACACTTGCTCAGGCCAAACAGTTCTAAAATTGAATCATGACATTTCAAAAGCAGCCCTTTTCTCCTTTGTTGAAGTAGTCCGGGTAAATAAATTCAGAGGAATACAGCCCAGCTATAGACTAATACTTAAGGACTTGTAAAGAAAGAGTTGTAACTTTATAGTACCTCTTGAACTCAATTTAACTTAAGTAATTCATGGGGGGAAATTATGGACAGTCATACTTCAGATATTTATTTATACAGAAACTAATTTAATACAATGCTGGGATTAAACTACCTCTCCTTTAATCTGGGCATGAAATTTTTGTTAATATTAGAATAATGTGTGCATGAGCAGAGGATGCCTGTATCCCATAGTGTATGATTCTTGTATTCAAGAGCATTCTTCTCCTTACAGAGGATTTAATTACGAGGATTGTTCAGCATTCTATGTGGTTGGACTTCAGCAAATTAAGTGGAATAGTACTTAGATGTCCTTTAGAAAAAGAAAGTTACAAGACGTAGTTGAATAAATAAAAGATAGTCATTATATATGTAGGACCCCTGTTAGCTTCCTTCCTTGCAGTATTCTTTAAACTTACACTAGTGTATGCTGCGGAAGAATCAGTTTATCCATGTTTTTTCTATTTTTTTCAGGAATTAGGGTGTTAATGGTTTCTTATTACACTCTAGTGCTGACTAGTCAGAAGATAATTTGGGTCAGAAGTTGGGAGTCTCTTGTCCAAGACCTTGCTCAAAGGAGGGTCAGCTATGGGCTTAGGCTGGTATTCCTGGGACTTTATCCAGACACATTTGGAAAATTTCCAAGGATGGATGCTGTAACAGTATAGATGGAAATATCCACGAGAGGAACATCAGTATGACAAACATATGGTCTGACTTTTACAGACTGCCCTGATGAACTACACCTTTAGAGCCCCACACTGGAAGGTCCTTGCCTGCTCTGAGGTGGATCTGCTGGGAAGTGGTTAATCAGCCAGTATCTCCCAAGGTGCTACAGGTGGTCTGACCAGTGTGAATCACTGGCTACTTAGCTGGATCCGCTCAGCTAATGGCTAAGGATGTGGTTGTACTGAAAAGGGAGGAACTAGACCTCTTTATCCCCATTAAAGATCAGGTCAATTAGCATGGGGTTAGGCTTTAAAGTCATGAGATACATGCTATTTAGCAAAGTGCCAAGTGGTTTAATTGATTTGGTTTGGCACTTAAACTGCCAGGAGGAAGAGATGGTTTTCTTATGTGCCGGATGAGGGCATATTATATTTGACAAGCAAATGTCAATACTGTTATAAATACAAAACAATACTCATGCAGAAGATGTTTATAAAATATGTTTACATTAGTGCTAATAACAGTAAAAATGAGGATAGTGATGAACACAAGCTCCATCTGTAAATGTAAAAGAGTAGCTATATAGATTGGCACTGGTTCAGCTATCTTCAGAAATTTTAGTTCTTTCATTAAGGATGCCAGAAGCAAACTCAGTAGAAATATCCACAATTTTATTTCAGAGCAAGATAGCCTCACACTGAAGATGCGTTTGTTCCCACTGAAGCATGAGAAACAGCAGAAGTTATTTAAAATTGCTCATTTTTAGAAATTGAATACTTGATTCTATTGGAGATATTTCAGTCTCTTATTACGGGAAGTTCCAAAGCTAAACATTTCAGTAGTAAGTTCTGCAAGTTTTTGTCTGTGTACCTTCATTCACTTACTGCTTAACTTGATAGAGAGCTGGGTCAAACGTTTATCTCATTTACAGCAATGGAGTTCATGACTGTTTGTTTTACAGCAAACTAGCAAACCCCTAGTATAGCACCCAGAAAGCAAGTTAAATAGTTAGAAATAACAGCAAATGGAAATGCCTGCTCTGTGCTGCGTTGGAAAGATACAGAGCAATGGTGTAAGGTACTGACTGGATTATGGATAGCAAGCATTACAGTGTATTGTTACACTGGCCTTTGAAGCTACCATGGATTTTTCAAGCTCTGTTTATTTTGCTTTTTTGCATGCAAGCTGCAGTTCACTTGAAAAGTAAATAAAATTACGAACTGTATTTTCTATGAGGGGAAGAAAGCAGGACTGTAATCACCAGTACCTGAAACATGGACTCAGTGTTTCTCAGCAGATGTGTTCCTGAATAGAATGGGCACACATTAGCATTTTTAATGTCTTCTAACAGCATATGACGAATGTGTCATGAATAATTAGATATTACTAACTACTGAACAGTGCTTAATTCATGTACCTGCTGGTACATTTGCCCTTTCTATCTGACAGCTCAAGTTGAATAAATGCTATCTCTGGCTCTGAACCACCAGCTGTATGGGACACAAAGGTCAGTCTTTCCCATCATAGCCTGAAAGCTCTTTGCACTGAATAGTAATGCAGCTCCTGAGCCTGTGCTCTATGAACAGACCTGTGGTTGGTAGAACTGGACTTTGCTCTCTGATTACATGGTGTGTGAGCCCATGGCTCTGATGCTGGTGAGGCATGAGTAGTGTCAACCAACTAAGAAAGTAGTTTCTCAAGAGTATATATCCATATCTCTAACTACATGTCAAGAAACTTCTTCTTACATAATAACAATGCAACAGCCAGGTCCTCAGCTAATGAGAACTCCATTCATTTCATGGAAGAAACCTGTAGACTTAGTTGACTGCATTGTTTGGATTGTTATGAATTTATACATAATGCTATAAACTACCTTAAAAATATTTATAGGATTATAGGGTGTGTGTGTGTTTTAGAAGATTTTGCTGCATTTGTTTTAAATTTGAAAGACCAGGTTTACAAAACTGTATGGCTCGGGATATTCTTCATCCATATCTATACAGCTACACTAGACAATGAAATCAAATTTACAGCAGGAATAGAATTGATTACTTTAGCATCCTTTGCAAGTATTGTCAAAGATTTACATTTTAAGTAGAAAAAAAGGTCATACTAAGGGCTGAGACCCTGCTCCAAATGCCGTTGAAATCAATGGAAACTTTCACACTGACTGCAGAATATTTAAAGGTCAGGCTCTGAAGTCCAACTTCTCAGGCTGGAATGCTGCCCAGCACTCAGGACTGGCCACTGAACAAATAGGCATGGAAAGAATTTCACATCCTCTAACAGGCAGTAGTTCTTTAACTGTAAGGTTTAAAAGGAGGCAGCATTTTTCTGAAAACGGGGAAAAAGGCAGAGAAAGTTTTTTTATTTAAAAAATATATATTGATGCCATTAAAAAAAAAAGGTACAGTGTGATTGCTGTGATTAAAGGGAAAACTTGGAAAAATATCTTAGGAAAAGAGTAGATTGTATAAATGCTTTAGGCTGCAGAAAGCCTCATTTTGTAACTCAAGCTATGTCATATTCCATGAATAAAAACCAACATTGCTAAATAGGAGGAAAAGTAAAAGGAAAAGTGAGATGGCGGGGTCATCCATGTGAAGACCATGACAGAGACTTTGTGATGTCTTGTCAGGTCTTCCACATCTTCGAGAAAGCAATTTGTAATCATTCGAAAAGGTAAACCTAATTTCAAGTGCAGCAGAGTTGGTGCCGTGTTAGAAAAGTCACGTGTCCTTGGTGAGGCTGTTTGCAAACTTTGCCTTTCTCAGCGTGTACCATCTCAACTCTTCCATTGCTGCTTGGCAAAAGCACTTGGTGCAGGTGCTTGAGAGATGCATTTTCATGATAAGGTGGGATGGAGCTTTTGAATCTGAGCTGAGGAAATGGGAGTTAACACAGCATTGGAATGGGCTTCTGTTCTTCCTGCTGCTGGGATACCATGCAGCTGTTTCTCTTCAGGGGAGCAGGTCCATAGTAAGAGAAACAGTGTCTTTGATGGAATGTGTTGCCGATTACTCATTTTCTAATTCATAGGAATGCACTTAGAACACATTAGATATATAAATATTTATGTTATACAGCACAACTCAGGTTGTATTGGTCTTGATCCGTAAAAAAATATTCCTGGGTTTTTCTTCCCATCCATTTGGTGATTGACTGCCTCAGGAGTATTTAAGAAATTGGAAAAAACCCTTTTTTTTTTTTTTAAATTTATTTTCTTAAGTCTGTGGAATTCATCTACTCCCAAGATTGGGTGGTACACATATTTTTGTTTGCTTGATTTTAAATGAAAATTGGGAGATACTGTATTTATATTATGAATCCATGAAGTAGAGACCAACTGTGAAAACTATTTCATATCTTTTTATATTTAAAAAAAAATCACTGAAAAATTTTAATCATTAAGTATCTCACAGCATGCATAATTCATAAGATGGTCTTAAATTTGCCTATTGGGAGTTTGTCTATACAGATGATGACGCATTGATTATAGAGCAGTTTAACCAGTTCACTAATTGTAAACTGCATACTGGGATTAAGCAGAAAGAAAAAGGAGCAAAGATAAGAAGTTCCAGCACCAGTCACATGCCTGCTGGATTGGTGAGCTCCTCCTGGCTGCGATTATAGCCCTCTGTTGGTTCAGTTCTGTGCTCATCAATGGTAAATTGTATTCTTACGGTTAAATAATTTGTTTTATTTCTGCCAATTTTTAAAGGACTCTGACCCTAGCTGTGGTTGCTCAGCATTTTCATAATTGTTTTTACCTAAAACATAACTTTTAACACTTGTTTCAACCACAGGTGACTCAAAAAATGTGAAGTCCATCCAGTCGCTAATTTACCATTTCTGTGCACTCCCTTCTGTTGGTTATAGGACTGGTTGGGCTCGTGTGTGTGATCCTTTCCCTTAGATGCTTTGTAGGGACACTGGATGTGTAGGCTGTTACCAGCAGGGATTCAGTAGAAGCTTAAGATCTATTTGCCTGAGCTACATCCAGAATTTAGAGCTAGAAAGATCTTGTTTTGTTCCAAACAGCAGCAGCTCTTTTCTACTCAGGTATGTGTCTGCTGGTCAACTCATTGTGTTGATTTTCATATCTGCAAAGATTTTTTAGGGTTTTGTAGGGCCTTGTTATCATTTGGTTTTTCAGAATCTTCTCTTTCTCCTGCAAGGAGTTAATGACTTTCAGTTTCTCTGTACTGTGTAATGGTAGTCTTCCTTTTGTGACAGTGTGAAATGATGAAAGGGCTTTCGGTCCGTATATTCAGTCTCATAAATTACTTAAACATACTTGTGTGTTATTTTACCAGGCAAATACTGGGTTCTTACCAAATATATCATTGTATTCCTTAAATTTCTCAGACATATATTGTTGTATCAGTAAAACTTTTCCACAGAGTTGAAGGAACTCATGCCTGTAGCTAAATGGAAAAGTAATATGGTCATTTCTTTGCATCCACAATAGATTTTCAATGCTGTTCACCCCAAGGCTCTTAGTATTGAGTGAAATGCGCTCCTTAATCAGACATGAGACCTCATTGCAATTGTAAATCTACAGTCAAAAAAGGCCTTAAGAGTACTTGCAATATAACTGTAATGTGTACCGAGTTGAATAGTTATAGCTCAGTGTTGAGTTTAACATGGAGTGGAGAGACTTGATCCATACCTGGGGTATTCAGAAACTCAAACTTAGCAATTGGAATGGGAATATTGCTGTGGATTTTTCTTACAAGTCCTGAAATGAACCATTTTCTTTGCTCACATAAATTATACACATTTTAAGATGGCTGTCTTCTAAATGTCTTGGATGTATTATTTGGTATTTTAGGCCTCCAAAATTAAAATTGCTAAGGAACTGAGAAGTTTAGCAAGTGAAGTGATCAAGTCACTAAAATTCCCCATCATCTTCTGTAACATGGTGTGTGGAAACGTGAGGAGTGTTTTGAGTTGGGCTGAGATGAGTTTTGAGGAATGATGGCTGGCTAACAGCTAAGAAAACATTTGTCATTTTTTGTGTGTGGGTACTGCACAAGACAGTCTTTTGCCACTCTCCACTGCTGCATGTATGGAATATATTTTTTAAAAGTCAGATAAATATTTGTTATTTATTGTTGCATTGCGTTAGTAAGAATGCTGAAGTTACCAATATCTCGTTGTCTGAGAACAGCCTAGATCAAATCTACCCCCTCAGAGCATGGGAACTGCAGTGGAAGGCAGGCTGCAGGACAGATAGTTTGCTATTTTGCATTTTGAAGTAAGGATTGGCCATTACACTGACATAAATTTGTATCATGGAATTTCTCATTATGTACTCCAATTCTTTGTCCCCATTTTATTCAGCATAGTTGTTAACCTCTGTACAAAGGCATCATGATCCATTTACAAAGAAGCAATGAGAAATAATGGTATCATTGCACTTCTGTTTTTCACACAAGAAAAATATCTGTATCACGGTGAAATCTGGGCCTGGATGAAGCAAGGAGGTTTCATCAGCCCTCAGGTTTCTATGTCATTTTAAAGCATTAGTAGAAAATATCTTAAAATCACAGACACCCAAATGTATATTTGTTATCCATTTCCATTAATTATAAGGAACACAGAGGTTATGACTAGATAGGTATTTAGGTGTTGGTAACTATATATGCTTTCACAAATGCCATAAATACAGGCATGCAGTACCTATAAAAAGTAAGAAAATAGGTTTTGAACCCAGTACTAAATTTCTGTCACTTTAACAACTGTTAGAGTTCTCCATAAACATTTATTGTGCGGAAAGCAAAAATTCACAAGAACCATTCTGGTTTATGTTCTTCATTCATTTCAAGCTTTAGTTTTAGAGTGAACAGCCTCCAGTTGAATAGAAGGACTGGTATTCCTTGAGAAAGGAAGCAGAGAATGGAAATAGGAAGATATAAGCAAATGGAAATTGCCACTTGATGAGAGTTAGGAAAAAAATAAGAGGGGAAAAAAAGAAGAAATAGTTCCCCAAATCTTGGCTTAGTGATGCTCTCTGGACCAAAGGATATTAGAGAAATACATCTCCAGTAATTAAAAAGACTCTACTAAGATAAGGAGCATTCAGGGCAGAGTTGGTGCTGCTGAATATTGCTGACTTAATCTTTTCTCCTAAGAGTAAGAACAGTAGGCACTGATGGTTTGCAAGAACTTGAAAAACAACCTTTTGTTTAATTAAATGGAGAAAGTTCCTCAGTGAAGCTTTCTTGTTTAAACTGAGTTTTGCTGTACTAGAACTGGCTATTCAAATAATCACTGTTGTCATTTCCAGCTGTGGATGGAAGTGATCTACACAATCTTCACTCACAGTGACCACATAATCACAGAGGTATGCAAGTTTGAAAACTCTGGAGGTTTCTAGCTTGATATTTCTAAATTTTGTGGGTTATATTTTTTCTTAGCCTTCATTCTTCTTTTGTGGATGTACTTCAGATTTCCAAATTATGAAAAAAAGGTGGCACTCCTGCAATGATAACTTATAGGAGCAGTATAATTCTAAACTGCTTTATAGAGGAGCATGAAGTGACAACACATGATCTGAAATAATTGAAATTAATTGTCTATATTTCTTGTTAAGTAATTCTACCATGCTTTTCGAGATGTACCTGCAGAAGGTAATGATGCATTCATGAGAGTGCATTACATTACTGTAGAATGCTGTCATGAATGCAGCAGAGAATGAACCACCCTTTGAGTATCAGGAGGGTATTGCCAGTGAAATACTGATCTGCTGCTTACTGACCTGTTTCCTGCAACCTGTGTCTTCTCTGTAGCATTTACTGTGGGTTATTGTGAGTTTACTACTTGCTTCTCTAAACAGGGAGTGGACAAATTCTAGCTTGACACTCTTGTCTCCCTTATTTCCCATTTTACTCTTTGAAAGATCAATGGCACCATTTATACTGTTCATACTTTTCTTCTGTACTCTACTTGCTGTGTATTACCTGTATTTACAAGAATCCAACAAAAACACTAATTGCACAGGCACATGGTCCCTCTGTCACTTATTGTGTATTTTATGTTGATTGATGCCAGCTGAAGTATTGGACTAGGATTTAAAATGTACAAAATAAATGTATCAAGATAATGGAGCAGGTTGTAGTTGGTCTGTGAAGATGTGTATATATCACAGCAAATATCCCTCAAAGAAACTTTTAAATCTCTCTTGCTGAGAACCAACAGTGAAAAGCAAAAGCCCTTAAATTCAAAAAGTCCTGATCTCTCACTGATCTCGAGGCACAGTGGGATACACACTTTCATCGAGTGTTCTGAATGCTGGTAAAATAGTTGGAGAAAGGAAAGCTTCCTTATTTTACAGTAAGCTACATGGCAAACACTGCCCTAAAAGCTGGGATAGAGGAAAAGAATAGTCTTTGAAGTAAAAATAAGCTTTAATTTTGTAGAAATACCTTTGCTCCATAGAATCCAAATCGTATCTGCTATCTTCGCAGGTCTACAGCCTGTAGGGAAGTATGTGCCCTGTGAGATCTCTGGCAGAAGACCAGTGTGGCTGCCAAAGACTGAACCATAACTGAAATAAGTGGTCATAAGTTGATATGAAGCACTTAGCAAGAGAAGTCCAAACCCCATGTTTATAGCAATAATAGTCCAGTTCTATTACTCGGGAGGTTTAATTTCACATTGTTGTGCTTTTGGGTTATTACTATTATAGGACACATCAATCTGGTTAAGAATCCACATATCAACATACATAAAAATTAGACTGCATCTAAGCACATTAGATAGAACTAGATTTTAAGGTTGAAGAGTTGGCTGTATTGAATGTATTTCAATATATATGTACTGTGTTTTTATCCCATAGCACACTGTTATTTCATGCAGACATAAAAATAGACGGTGTGTGCATTACATCATTAAGGACTGAGGAATTATCTGTAGATTTGAGAGCTTTTCAAAACTTAAGATAGTATAATTCAAATTTTAATTGGCTTGCAATGAAGCAGTTGTTTTGAAATCTTCCTTCTTAATAAATCTGTAGCACAGCTCTCAGAGGCTTAAGGAAAAGTACTTGGCCTTTTCCTTATCCCCAGAATCTTCATGCATAGATGTAGGTCTGCGCCAATTGTCTCATCTCCAGACTAATTATCTCATTTATATATTTCCTGCTTTCTGCTTAGAATTCTCCATGGAACAGCCAAGATTTAAAACCTGTGCCCTCAGACACAACTGGTTAAGGGAGTGGGGCACACACATGCGTGCATTCTATTTTATTAATATTAGTATAAATGGCATGGTACTTTTAGTATTAAGAAAGTAACATATTATGTAGTGCTTCATATAAAATATTATGTTAAAGATGAAGGTCCCATAACTTAAAAAGTGCTAAAATTAAGGATTTTGTATAATCCTCACAGGTTGCCTCCTCCACCCTTTGGTATCGCTCCCTCTGCATTTTGAGTCTTTTGAATGAATGATCTCTACCTTTATTTCCTATTTAAGGTAATAGAAAAACTCTCATACAAGTTACGTTTTGTAGATGTCATGCCATAGAAGTAAAGAGTTTCTCGCAGTAGAATGGCATGTAACTGGTGAAATAGTGATCTAAGAGACAAGTGCAAATACAGCAAGTTCTCAGCTCTAGGTCAGTCACACCGAATTAAAGACAGAACTTTGGTTTCCTTCATGGTCTGATGCTTGACAAGACAATATAGTTGAAGATTGCCTCAATAAAGTTCAGGGTGAATTTGAAGCCTCCTCTTAAATGACAGTGACCAGTTGAGGTTACCAGGTAATCCAGCACACTGTTATTGTATTCCCTTAAGACTAAGCCTCTTAGGACCATGGTTGCAGGTAGGCTGCTTTCCCTCAGGCTACTTTAGGGAATCATAAATATATAGGGAATATATATTAATATATATATAAAAATATATTCCTAAATACATGGAGGGTAGAAACCTTAGCAGACTGCTCAGTGAAGGCGGTGTGACTGTGACATGTTCTGGTGCACATGTTTCTGTTGAGTGAGTTATTTTACATGCAGAGTGCAGAAATGTCATGGTTCACTGACTAATGGCTGCTTGCCCACTTCCCTCTATAGCAAGATTAATTTGCTATAGAATGAACAAAATAAGCACCCTTGACAGGCAGGATGTGTGTCCTTTCAGTAGCTGAAATGAACAGTTATCCCAGTTGGTGTTGACCTTTCAGTTCTACTAAGAGGCAGCTTAGTATCGTTCCTTCATTTGAGGATGGGTGTTTCTTTTCTTCCTCTGCTAAGAACTGCTACCAGCTAGCAGAATGTGGCCTGCAACGAAGTGCAGACCTCCAAAGAGATGGTAGGCAATCCTTTGTGGTCCTTTTCTCCTCTGAAATGTGCCATCAGTCATTTTATGTTTGATCTTTCTTTATACTTTACCATTGATCCATTAAAAGTACTTTGATGCTAAATGAACAGAGCAATTTCTGAAGACCACCTGTCTGCAGATATCATGCATGGATTACTGTTCCTAAAAGGAAAACCTCATCTGAACAGTTTCTAATAAGGAAATCTCAGATTAAAATAAAAGATTGAAATCTGTATGTACTATGAAATTAATAGACAGTCTCTGAAACCACTGCACATAAGAGGCATATATTGTAATGCATATTTGTCTGCAGCTCTGGAAAAATAATTCTGCTCAAAACAGCTTCAGTCTGCCTGAAAAATTGAAGTAATGAAAAAAACAAACCGAAACAAAACAACTAAACACCCTTCCCTAGCCACCAAAACAAAACAGGAGAACATTTTGCACCATGTACTCATCAGAATGTTGTGTAGTAGTTTCCTTTTCTCTTATCATCAATTTCTAATGCTTTATACTGCCCATGATACCAAAGAGGACATTCAACTGCTCTTTAGGTTCAAGATGTGTGCAACTGAAGTATTTTGTAGTGCTCATTTATGGATTTATGGTACCTTCAAATGCAGTGGCTTTTTCACCAAAAAAACCCACAAAACACCAAAACAAACAAATCACAATTAAAAAAAAACTCCCAAAAAACCCCATCAGCAAAAAATCCCATTGTAGAAACAAAAACATTAAATATTTCACAGCTATACATTTAGAATCAGCAAGTTAGTAAAATTGCAAAATTATGTGTAATAGCTCAGCTGTTGAAATTAGTATGTTCATTCCCTTCCACGTATAGAAGAGCTTATGCTGTGCTCATCCCCAACCAGCTGAAACTATAAATATGTTAAACACAAAACCAGCTAATTATAATCTAGGGTGTATTTTTCTTCTGACATATACAGGGCCTTAAGTGCTACAATATGCTTGACTTCTGGCGTTCACTCTATTTTAGTCACTCTACCTAGCAGCTCTGTTTTCTCCAGCTATATTTTAACCTTGCAGTTGTCTCATTCAGACTCCTTCTGTGCTCTGGAATTTCAGTCAAGAAAGAAACAAGAGTTGCCAGGGCCTAATGGTTTTGATTTTAAATGCCCTGTTTAATTACAGTTTCCTAGACATTTACACTCTTCCATATGTATATTTGACAGTTCAAAGAGAAAGGAATTCATCTAGTAGTAGCACTGAAAGGGTATCTATTTTTACACCTAATTCTGTAGATTCCAGTATATGAACCTGTGAAAGGCTCTCTCTGTGCTGATAAATTCCCATCTCAATGTCTTAGTTGTTATTTTTCAGTTATAAAAGCAATTCAGCGTTCCATAGGGCATTTTATCCTTGAGGAGGGAGTATGTGCCTAATAGATAAAGTATTTTAGACATTACTATGTTCAAACCTTAAATGGAAATACAAATATTTTTAAAATATCTGAAATTTTTTGGACAGGTTGTGAAATGTGCTAAGGTTTCCCTCTAGTCTTAGACATACTGGAAATCATGTTCCTGAAACTGAAGGCTTATAAACAGCAAAGTCATTCCTTTTCTTATTTTTTATTTCAGTCAGGGGGTCAAACTCCCAGATCCTTAATCAATTCATTGAATATATTCAGGTACAGTTTCCACCTAAATAAGTAAAATCTAATTCTAGATAAGGATGTTAAAATTTGGCCTGACACTATTAGTCCTTCTCCCAAAGGAGCCAAACAGTAAATTCATGTTGTTTCTGAAAGGGCAAATTCAAAATTACATACCACTAGTTTAGCTCTGTCTTCTTACAATGCAATAGTTAATCTTGTATAGATTTTGATGGGAATAATTAGGTCAGTTCTGAAATTCTGAGAATTAAGAGTGATCAGCCTCTGCAGTGCCCCTGTGTATCTTCCGAAATAAGAACAAAATGCATTTGCAAGTCTTCCAAATGTAGTGATTCCTCAGGCTGGATCCAGCCAGCTCTTGCTAAATTTGAGCAACCCATAACTTTGTAAGTGACACAAACTTGGAGTTTCCTGAAGTGAATGGGTTTAGAAGTGAACATGGGTTTAGATGAGTTCCTGAGCTGCTGTGCTCTGCTAATTTGCAAGAGAGTTATAATCATTTCTATTTTAAAAGTCCATATTCTTATCATTTTGAGCAATTGAGTAAAATTACATTGTGTGTAAGAAAAGCTGTATAAAATAGGTGCTGGATATCATATTAATAATCTGCTTAATAAAAATGCTTAGACTGAATATGATCTCACAAAAGCAAAATGTGTCATAGGGCTAATTTGTAAAACCACCTCGTTAACTGAAGTTATTTGTAGCTTGTCAAATATTAAGTTGCTCAAATTGGTTCTTTGTCATTGAACTTCAAAGAAATTAACCGTCTGTTTTAGTAATGAATTTAATAGATTGTATATTTGGTGTATGTTGTCCAAATTATAAGTAAATAGATGGCTAAGTCTTTCCACAAATTGTGTTTTTCTAACATCTAAAAAAAATACCAAGTTAACTCTCACTTACTGCATCACTCTTAAAATTAATTTAAAGCTTAAGTGAGCTTGAAAAAAACAGAACTTGTTCTAAACAAATTTTCTAGGATGGTGTGTATTGTCATATTATTTTGAAAATGAAATTACTCTGATAATGGTTTTCTGCTATTTGCTCAGTTTAAATTGTATTTGCTCTATTTTTCCTGTCTTAAATGAATCCACATGATTTTTTTCCTTCCATACAGAACTTTTACAATTGGAAGAAAACCCACTTTTATCACTGTCCTAGAAGAAAATCTTCAGTGGATTTCATTATAACTGTATATGAAATACAGGCTGGTCATGGGCCCGAGCCCAGTAAAAATTTGCCCTTTTAGTGCAGAGGTGACTTTGAAAAAGCACCAAATGTTCTAATGCCCCTTCGTGTCCTAGCTTGCTATTCATTCTTAAATGCAACTATGCCAATGAGATCTGTTCCTCAAACCTGCATAAAACGTTGCTTCTAGGTGTATGTAAGCACCACCCCCCCCTTGTCTGTGATGCCTTAGCAAACTCTGTTTGTGACCTCCATAGTTTTTAAGATGTCCCCGGGGTTCCTGTAATGAGTTTACCCCCTCCCTGCTGCAGAGCCAAAGCATGACAAAGAATTTTCAGACAGCTGCTGTAAAAAGCACATCACAGTGTCTGGATTAAGGAGTTTTACTTGGGATATGAAGTTGCACTGCAGCACAGCATCTTTTAAATAAAAGTAAACTGAAAGTAAAAGGATAGGGATTGAGGAATTTGATTTTTTGTTCCCAGTGTAACATGCAACTACCCTATATAAGATGCTGTGTTACCAGTAACATTGTCCCTTACTATTGATGGGTTTTGTTAGCATTAATAATAATATTTTCAGATACAATGCTTGTTATTATGTGATTTATTATGTAAATAGGGAGCTTTAGTTCTAAAATTTAATCTTGGTCTAGTGCGACTATGTATAGTCTAATATCAATACTAGTAGACAGAGGGGAAAAAACCCCATCATCTCTAAATGAATAATTCATGTGAAATAAGAAGAGACAAAAGGTAATTGAAAGTGATATTTATTTGTCTGGGTGATGAAGTGGAACAAGTTCCTTTTCAGTGCTATCACTGAGAGGAACCCAAGGCCTTTGTGGTTAACCAACCACCCCGCACACACACCAGGCTCACTCCGCTCCTTCTCAGAGTCTCTAAGGGCAAAGCAGACATCATCAGGACACTGGTCTGGCCCTAATTGCATCATGGGTGACATTCGTGGTCTGGGACTCTTAAAAAGCCCCTTTATTTTATATCTCTGTAAGTCTAAACCACACTAGGAAGATCAATAGTACTGTTTTTGCAACAGTCAGTTAAAACCTTTTCTTTACTGTTGAACAATGTGGTTTAGGGTTCAGTTCTGAAGAATTTTTAATAGTGGCTGATATTGTACCCAATAAATATAATTTGCTTGATCACCTAATTGCAGCATCATCAAGTAGTTATATGCAATACTTTCATTTGTATGCATTTGATAAAAGTTGTAGCCCCATATTTTGTAGCAATACTTTGTTCTCATTGTACCCTTGCCTTAGTGCCCGTGAAAGATGTATCTGTGATTGTTCTTGCAACTAAATAAAACATGTATGAATGTTCCCTATGAGCAGTAGAGAGGTGATTATGCAACTGCTGTTTGTTTCATAACACAGCAAAAACGTTTTTGTTCTTGTGTGCTACTGCTTAGTCAAATTATGGGATTTTTCTGCATTGTAGAACAAAACTGGGAGTTGTGTGGTGCTTATTCCCAAGTGGTGAGTGCAAATGCCTCTTGAGAGATCCAGTGAGAAGAGGGGACAGGGGTCTGGAGTCCCCAGACAATATTAAAAAAGCAAACAGGAAAGCTTTGCTAAAGCAAAAACTTTCACTGCTGCTTTGAACCTGTTTATAAAACCTTTGTTATCACCTCATTGAAATTTAAAAATTTGGAAATATAACATTTTGCAGTTTAGTATTTCATGTGGAATTTCCTCTGTACTTCAGTGTGAAGTGCAGACTACAGAGTCAAAGAAATAGTGGGAAATGTACATCTAGATTTATAATCTTCAAGGAAAAAATTTTTCAGAAACTATAAAATTAATTTTAGGTCAGTTGAAAACTTACATATACATCAGTAAATAGCATTACTGAACTTTATGTCATTCGGGGGTTTTTCTGTAGGTTTACTGTTCCCTCCTGAATTCACCGATAATTTATGTCTGAAAGCAGGACAATGGGAGTTATAAATTAACTGAACAATGACATTCTTAAAGGGAGGAACAAAGTATTTTAAAGCTTCATTTATTTGCAATGAAAATTCCGGAACAAAAAGCATCACACTGTAAATTAAAAAAAAACTATTATCAGGGTAGGAACAGATATTAAATAAAGTAATTTGGTTTGCCTTTTTTCTGTGGAGAAAGTAATCTGAAATGTATGATTTGAAGACAGCTGTTATGCAATTCCATTTGCCTTACAGAATGACCTATTTTCAATTCAGAAGAACCCAAATGCATTTACTTACTGCAAATTTAATATAATAGAAAATAACATTTAAAGGTAGTATGTGCTAATGTATGGTCTGTAAGATTTATGAAAATTGAAGTAAATGGTTTCCAATTAGACAAGAGTTATCTTTCATAAAATGCTCTTTATGCTGATTTTTACCATGATAATTCATCTGGTATGTCAGGGCTCTGCAGTCTGTCTGAAGGAAGGAATGCACAGGTGGAGTTACCATTCTGAGTTTCACCTAAATGATATTCAGATTTGAATATCACTTGAAGTGCCCTTCTGTTGTCAAACAGTGTACAAGAAGGCTTAAAAAAACCTCCTGAAGTTATTGCCTACTAATGACCGTCATTTCTGAGCTCCCATATTAAATCCTCCTTAAAAAAAAACAAACAAAAAACCCCCACTTTGGTTATAGTTAGTTACAGGTATGCAACCAAGCATTGCAGTAAAACACAGAAAAACCCCCAATATTCATCATACAAACACCACATATTTATCAGCGCACTGCTGAATGGTTTCAGATAGTTAAAGCTATCAAGTTTTATTCAATGATATTTGATCACTGAGCTAAATTCAGCAAACTCAGTGTGATAAATTCTCCGCCCTTCAAGAATTGACATGATTCTATATTTTTCAAGTTTTTCAAAAGCATCCCCTCTTTTCCTGAAAACAGTTCCATAAAATAATGAATCCTGATGAACATGCAGTAAGAAGTCAGACTTTTTTAAAGTAATTTTGCATCTTTTTAATAATACTTATTTCTGGCTTGGGAACAGAATTTGTAATGGACAAATGAAAGGTAATTCTTGAGGTCATGACTTCATTCTGAACCTGGAAGATGTTATATTGGTGAGCTGTGCCTAAGCAGATGTTTTACTTGCAGAAAATAGTGCACCTCCACAAAAGAAAACCAGAATTGTTATAGGTTCACCGGTTTTACTCCCTCTATGGCAAATTGAGGTCTTGAGATGGAAAAGCATGCAGAGTGTTTCACAGCCCCCATCTAACAAGTACTTCTGTTACTACTTTAATAATTCCAGTAATCAGTTGTGTATGTGAATATGCATTGCAATAATTTTTGTGATCATATCTACTGTAAAAGATAAGTTATTTTCAAGATGATTGTAAAAGTATCCAGCACTTTGGAACAGGGGGAATGGATTTAATTGGCTCTATGCTAAACAAGAATTTTAAGATATTTTAGACAAATGTGAATAATAAAATATGAAGTAGAACTATTCATTGCTACATGCTCTGAAAACTTAATTGTGAAGTCTGCAAGTTATGGCTTCTGTATTTTATTCCTTGCTTTGCTATCAGATTGATACTTAGTGCAAATAGCTGTAAAGTCTAATTCAGCAAAATGCCTTAAAGCATTTCTACATTTAATGACACACTAAAGCATAGTGCTGTGGTGAAGTGAAATCCAAAATTTTATGTTTGCTATACAGGATTTGCCTTTGCATATTTGGTAAGAAAGGTACCTGGAAAGCATCTATTCCAAAATTAAGGAAGAAGCCTTTCTAAAACTTAACTCCAGTTCCTTAAGAAAGTGGATGTCTATTATTACTCAGCTCTAAAGTCTGTTTCTAATGATAAGTCTAGTAATTGCACAACATGAAAAACAGTGGGCAAACCTTAAAATCTGAACAAAAATAATTAGAAAACATTTTTTCTAACTTCTACGCTTCTATCTGCTAACTCCCTCACTTAACCTGGGAGTCTGTGGTGTAGCCGAGCGGTGCTTAAATAATCCAATACAGAAAAAGTTGCAATAGGGACCATGGAAACTTTGTGGCATTTCAATGCAACAGGCTAAAAGCATGTGATCATTTCTGCTTCCTGGCTGAGGGTCAGTGGCTTATCAAAACAGGGTATCTGGCACTGCCCTAACAGCAGTTATCAGGTAAATGTCAGCTGGCCGGCAATGATTTATATGGCCCACTGGTTATTTGACAAAATGAGGTAGTTTTCTGTCTGGGAAAAAAGTCTCTTTCCAAAAGTACGCTGTTCTTGGCTGTAGTGAGATAGATAAATCAAAGAGGAAAATGTTCCGGAATCTCAAAATACTTAAATAGAAAGGCAGAATTTGGAGGAGAGCCCTCTGGTTCACACAAGACTCAAGAGAAAAAGAAAGTGTGCTGAGCATTTACATGCCTTCATTGTGAAGATAATTATTTCTGACATCCAGCACGGGGAGTAAGTGGCTTTTTCAAGCTCAAACTATTTTATTGGCTATCAGTAAGTCATGAACATAAACAGTTGAAATATAATTCACACTACAAAGTAAATAATGAAACCTTTTCTTGTAGTTTAATGCTTTTTTGTTCTGAGATTTCAACTTTGATGCCCAGTATGACAGTTTGAGTTATGTCCCATGGTAAACAAGGTTTGTCAAGACCTATCTGAGTAAGAGACAACATACAACATGACAGACAGTACTGTTTCTGTTGTATTTCGAGATTTTCTCAGGTGTACTTTTCAGTGTAACCCTTTCCATTCTCCTCAACATTGGAATCACTGCAGATTTCCATAATATCTCCAAAATCTTCAGTTACATGAAGTATTTCAGCCCTAAAAAATAACACCACCTGTTTAAACTAAAGAAGGGAGAAACAAAGTTTTCATTATTTATGCCTCCAGCATGAGACTAAATTGTTTGGATGAGAAATGTAGGAAGCTAAGTCATGGTACATACACACTGATCCTGCAGCTGAGCTGTTTGACCTGCGGAAGGTTCCTTAGAAATTCAGACCTAGTAATTGTGGGATCTTTAGCATACAGGCCAACTCCAGCCAGGTGGTGAGTGAATGGGATGTGCAGCCTTAGCAGTTCTTATTTACTCACTCAGAGTTTCCCATAGCAACACATAAGTATATAATTTAACTTTTCATGGTTGCAAATGATAGTTTGGTAATATAATCTTAGGCCTAAATATGAATCAAAAAGAAATCTTATCAGTGGTATTTTAAAACAAATTTCATGGTAAATGTATTTGCAGTTTTGGAAAGCTTGATAGAAAGTGTTTGTCACTTTCACTCTCACGTCTTATAAACATCTAACTCTACCCTCATGCCTTTCATTGCTGTGAATGCTTAGTACAGCTCCCCAGTATAACAGTGGAACACTTATTTTACAGCTCAATGAAGTATGTCTAATAAGAAAGAAAAACAATTTTAATATCACAGGAATTTATTCAAGACTTTTTTTACAGGGAACTAAGTTTTTTAGTAAAGGATCCAACTTGTCTGGTCATTTATGCTTAAGCCTAACTGAGATGTTAACTAAGCAGCTAAGTATTCTAGACCCATCCTAAATATAAAGTCAATGAGGTGTTTTACTTGTAACTGTTTTCCTGTAACCATATTTGTAATAGACTCTAAGATTTGTTGATCAAAATGTAGCTTGAATCAGATAGTAATAAGGATGGTTTTCAAAATAAACTGTTTACAATATTAGACTATATGGTACATGTTGGCCAATTTATTAAAACTGAAAATATTAATCTGTTTATCTGGGGAACATTAAGTATCCCACTATCCAGTTCCTACATTGATATCATAGTGTGACCTCAGTTATTGCTTGTTTTAAAGAAGGAGATTATAAGGTTAATTAGAAAAGTCCTAATAATAAATTCCAGAAAAAATTTTATTGTATTCTCCTAACAGTGTCACTAGTGCCTATTTTTGCAATATAGAAAATCTGTCAATAAGTGCAAAACAGTAGCAGAGTTAAGTGTGAAGAGTTACAGGCAAACAAATTTCAAATTACATTGTATTTGTAAGATGGATATAGCAAAAGATAAGCATCTGTATTTCTTTTTCTACTTGCTGATGTATCCATTCACTGGGAATCAAAACAATGTTGCAGTTCATGCTGCATTAGCAGTTGAAGCTCAGTTCTTAGATTGCATATTTTCCTTTTTTTATCCCTTTATAAAATGATTGAGTTTAAATCATTTGTATAAAGAATACAAAGAAGTTTGTAAATTAAGCAGAACAAATCAGGAAACTACCAGTACCAGATAATCACAAAACTGTTTTTATGTGAAATTTTGTTATTTGAAATAGTCCATGAACAACTGTCTTTAAGCATGTACCTGGAGGTTTTAGAAAAGAAATTATTTTAAGTTAATAAGGATGTTTCATTAACTGCATTGCAGGCGTGAAAATGAGGCATCATGTTTTTTCTCAAGCCCCACCCACTTTTCAGCTATTCACAGTTCGAATGCTGATATAGAATGTGTTAAACCCCTGTTACCTTCGTTTTATTATCTTGTAGAAATGTACAATTGGAACATCCAGTCAATCATTTTTCATTCAAATTGATCACAGCTTTAAAATTTGTGCTATGAAAGTAATCACATCATAAGAATAAAAGGCAAAAATTTAGGTCATATGAATAAAAGGGAAATTATCATCCAGCTAGAACACATTCGTATCTCTTTTTGCATACTGTCTTTCAGGCAAAGTTGCACATATAACATTTTTATGTTCACTTGAGTGTTTTAAGTTTCAATGAATTATGAGTGATATTATAGCTGCTATTGCCTCACACAGCATTTTGAAAAATATTTCTAATTACAGTGACCTGTGACAGTTCTCATTAGTTTGTCACTCTGAGTACTCTCTTGAAATTGGAAATGTGACAGAGTCCAAATAAATATTAGTAATTCATAATAGAAAGTATTTGTTTCATAATGACATAAAATAATATTTTCTAAGTGAATAATGTATGTCTGATAAAAGCACAGGAAGATAGCTTCCCTGAAAATCGAATCTCAAAGATTATGACATTGGAAAGGAGGGATCTAATAATAGAAATGCTTAGGTAGGATCAGACTGTGCCTGCAGCAGCCGTAGAAGGGGTGCAGAGAAAAAGAGTGATGCCAAAAGAAACTACATCCCTCATTCTGTGTGGTGCTTTCTGTTCTGAGCTGGCACAAAGCAGAGCTCTCTGTACAGCCCCAGCTAAATTAAGGGGGACATCCTTGTAGCCTGGTCCCCCAGGAAAATGAGATGACAAGATAAAGTAAAAAATAAAAGTGCAAAGCAATTTATAGCTATCAAGATGTGATAAGAGTAGCAGTTTTACTTTGGGAGGTTTCAAGACTACTTTTTCTATCTAGTTTTGCAACAGAAAGAATAAATATAATTATAGGCCATTTTGTTGCAGTGTCCCACTGTGGAACACCATGACATTGAATATTATTTTTTTGTCCTTTCTTACTTGAAGGTTCTTTTGTTTTCCTTTCTAGATTATTTTTAAATACTTTCAAACTAGTAGAAAGTGTTTCATTATCGCCTGGCTCTGAATTATGAGGCAGGAAAAGGGATCAATATGAACTCCATGGGAAATTTATAAATATAATATGAAGTTAACCATTTAAGTGAGTTGACACTGTATTAAAAACCCCACAAAACTAATGGTATCTATTTAAAGGAATTCCCCAATCCAATTCCATTGTTTACGTGCTAGTCCTAAGAAAATTTCATTTTCTCTCTACAACTCACCTTTTCTTTTAAAGAGTAATACTAATAGAGTGATAAGACTCTGAGTTCTCAGCAGTCACCTGTAGCTTGTGAGAACTCCACACTGTTCACTGCAGTCTGTACTTTGGGTAGAAGCTGACACACCTCCCCTCCCCTCAGTGCATTTATACCAGTGCAAAGTACTTGAAGTTTCTGCATATTAAAAATCAAAGAAAGTTGATAAAAGCTGATAATCATTGCATTCATTCAATGTAATCATACTCAACTGCTGAATTTTAAGGTAAAAGGATGTGAATAAGGCATCTGCAAAACTTCAGTGAGAGATCAAGGTATTATGTGGTAGAATAACACATTTTATGTATTAATGTAATATTAATAACAGTATTAATTTCAGTTGTTTTTTAAATGCTATCTGTTTCTAGATTAATTTATCTACATTTTATTTTAAATACAGTTTGAAGACTCTTTTAAACTTAATCATCTGAAGATGCTCCATAACAAAATTAGTGTGGCAAGTTTTTTGTGTTATCGATGCATAATTCAGCCACATTCAGATATATAAGGCTATTCCTCCTGCCTTCTCATCATTGCCTCCTCCGGTTAGAAAAAAATTGAGGGATGAAATGTGCTCCAGGTATTCCTCAGTGCTGCCTGCTGAGTTATCTAATAAGTTGACTGTCTAGAGGGTGAGTTAAGACAACACTGTGAGCAGCTATCATGAAGGGTAAAGTTAAACTTTAGAGATTAAATGCTACAGCTCAAAACAGTACTTAAGTGCTCATACTGAAAAGTCAAGCCACTCTTAATTTTCACTCACACATAGAAATAAATGTATTAGCATATAATTTTAAGATGCTTTGGTTTATCCTGTTGAAGGAATCAGCATAGTGACTTAAAAACAGCTTCAACTACCTCTTGCATCTAAGGAGCCTTGACTTCTGTGTTGTGAATCTGATTAGGTCCTTTCTTCAGAACATCATTTCCCATTGCAGCAAAACTTACTGGCTTTCCAAAAATTCCCCTTCCACTGTTATTTATTTTTGTTTTTCATTTTAACAGGTCTTCCATAAATTAAGTTGTACCTCTACTGGCAAATACAATGGCCTGGGAACAAGTCCCTGGCTTTAAGAGTATGGATGCACCTACATCCATCTGGCCTACAGCCAGGTTCTTCTCCTGAATATTTCCCTTGGTTCTGATGAGAATGTGCCGAGGCCCAGGCCCTGGACACTTTTACTGTCCTTGTATTTAGAGGGGTGCATGTGGGCTGAGTTACTCTTTACCATCCAGAGTAGCTCACATTTCTTCCAGTAATCACTTGAAAACATCTCAGCTGTGTCTGTCTTTCCACCAAATACACCCTGTTTCTGTAAAAGAGCTCTGCCCAGACGAGGAGTATTTCCCAGAAAAGAATATAATTTTGCTAGGGTCAAAGAAGTATTTTTACTAGTCAGTTTGTGAGTCCAGAGGTTTTTTTCACGTTTCTGGTTTTATGTAGACCAACTTCTCATCATTAAACAGATTAATAACATTCAGAAGTGGAGAGGTAAGAATGGTCCTATTTGTCCTATTGATGGGTAATATTCACCCAATAGTTTAAATTAATAGGATATTTATCTGTCTGTATTCCTTTTCAAATTCTTACTGTAAGAATATTTTATTCCTACAGACCTTAGAAGGGCCTTGGGGTTATTACATGTTTCCAAAACAGAAGTCTAATGGTATTATTCTATCCCTCAGAGCTGCCAAAGTACACAAATTAAAAACCTTCCTGCTTATCTTCCATGACAGCTCAAGATGATAAGAATCAGACTGAGAAATAAGGCCGACTCTCATCAGTATTTGAAGCAAGACTGCCATCAGATTTGATTTTTTTGTCACTTTATACTGTCCATTTCCCACGTCAGAATGCCAGGAATACGGAGTGTATACTATTTATGTAGAAAATGCATAACACAACATTGCTTTGCATAACGTACTTCAAACTGTGTAAAAATTCTGTTACATTTTGATATGGCAGTACAGTGAATCTGCTGCACTGAAATGCCACAGACTTCTGTCTGCTGACTCTGGGCTGTCTCCATAAAGGGGGAAATCCTGGAAATGTGGGAACATGCTGTGAGTTCTCATCCAGAATGTATTTTTACTGTATCAATCATGTGCAATTTGGCTTTTGTGAGCTTAGCGATTTATAGAATAATAGCCTTTTATTTTTCAGTCTTCCACTTCAAGGAATGAAATCAGAAAAAATCAAATGCATACAATTTTTTGCTTCCCCATCTTCCTTCATCTCAAATCCCAAAAGCCTTTTTTTCTCGCTTCCAGAGTAAGAGGAAAATTGATCTATTTTACTTAATCCCTTGTGTACCTAAAGTGGCCATGAGTAATTCTCCTGAAAAAATATGAATGGGCTATCCACATTAGAACAGAAGCCTACAAAGACATATGGGGTATCTTGCTTAACTTCCTGCTGAGCTTGACTTTTGGACCATGACTGTGTAGTTGCAGGTGAAAATAACACTCTGTGCTGAAAAATTTTGCTCTTGTGCAGCAATGATGATTGCTTTTTACAGGCCCGACTTGAGTACCTGTAAACTGGGAAGTGGGAACAATTCAGTTCAAAAACAAGAAAAGTTTTTGCAGACTGTTCTTACAGTTAATATATTATAACGTTCCTTTTGTTGTCCTACCTTTCCTGCACTTTAGATGAGGAGTGCAGAAATAACCCCTGGCAAACTTAAGCCAGTGTCATATGCTACACAGGTCTGAAGCCCAAGCAAATCGCCTCTTGTTAGGAGCCTTTTAGAAATAAAACAGAAATAAAATTAACCTCTGAGAAGAGCATCTCTCAGCTAGAAATGTAATTAAGAATCAGATCCCTGATATGCAGCCTGTGTCATGGATCTTCCACTAAACTGATGATGAATAAGGTTTTCCTAGCAGGAGACACTTTTATTGACCCTCCTAGAATTAAAATATTTCTTAATAAATAAAAGATTTTACATAAATGAAAATCAGAAAAATTATTTGTTTAATAATGAAAGACAGTTGTTAATTAAAAAAATATTTTAAGGAATCTCTTAGGTGAATTTGTTTGGGTTCTGTTTCAGAGAGTTACTCTAGCGTGTTTTTTACTTGTCATTATAGGAGGATGTCTGTTACTGTTTACTAGCAAATTCTGCTCCGGCACTAATAAATTAAATTTCTATTCATTTTACATCATTATTGGGAGGTATATGTGTGTAGGGTGGGATTAATTTTTTCATCTACTAGATCATCTAGAACCACATCTCTACCACATAAACCACTTCCTGTGCAAATGTGTTTGCTGAGAGGGGAGTGTTAGAAGTGTGGGCTCACAATGTCAGGAAAAGACAAATAGAAACTGCTGTACAGGATCAAGGTACCAATGTTCTACAGCTGCTTGATATTGTTTCTCTGCAAAATTGTGGATTCTATTGGGTTAGCAGCAAAAATTTATGCGAGAACTCTCCACTACCTTGCTGAAAAGTGAGACAGCCTAATCCCCCAACAAACATCAAGTGTTTCCATCTTGGTGTGTGAAGAAATTAGTGAGGCAATAGGAAGTGTCACTTGTTGCTCTTCTAATAGGAGAATAAAAGATTACTAAAATAAAAGGTGTTCTATTTTAAGACCTTGTTTTACTACTTTTTATGCCCATTTTTATGCAGTAACATTTCAGAGCGGCTGAATGCAGAACTATTTTAAGCAACTAAATGATGAGTTTCCAGGTCACTGACAGGTAATTGGAATTTGCGTTTTGAACATTGCATGATCAAAGACTAACATGTGACTGAAAATATGTTTTCATTCTCTGAAGTGTAATCGATAATCCTCAGCTTTTTCTTCAAATCAGAAATCCTGTGCAAAGTCCAAAAACTGTGTGTGGAAGTGCTGGTCAGCATTTGCATTCTGTGAATTTGATAAATAAACATAAATCAGTAAGAATGCATAAAATCAATTAACTAAACAAACCATGCATAGCACTCCAAAGACATAATTCTAAGTGCTGCAAATGCAGTCATCTACATCTCCACTTATGCTTACCAAGATAAGGAAAGTTATTTATACATTTTAACATGCAAGGTATTTGCCAAAGAGTAAATCTGAGTTTCTGTTGGGGATGAGGGAATTCTGGTTCATAATCACTCATGTATGTTTTGATTAGTGAGAAGTCCAACGTTTCCTGGTACTTACATCTACAGTAACAGATAGTTCAAAATTGAAATGCAATTAGAGAAATTTAATTAGAGAAACAAGTTTAACATTAATTGAATTTTCTGTATATGTTATCTCTCTCATTTCCTTGAACAGAAATGGTAAAACTGTCTGTTCAAAGAGCATTTTAGATTTTTGCATACATTCAATAGCAATGCCTATTCAAAACCCACACAAATGTAGGGAAAGAAAAGTGAAGTATAGCAAGGCTGACAAAGCAGTACATGCTTCCCTGTTTTTTTTGATTATTGGAAAAAACAAACATGAGATGCTGATTTCAAAGCATGATACCTTTTTCCTGTATCTGGTTGCATTCTTTGGTTTTGATTCACAATTGGCTTGTGTCTTAAATGAAAATCTATGGTGCAGCTGCATATAAATAGCGCTTTACATCTGTTTATCCCTAATGTGAGGTTAAACAAACATTGCACATAGTCTGCCCATCCGGCGTTGAGGATGTGAGGAGATGATCATCTTTTGACTTAGGCACTGGAGTCACACACGCTGCTGATGTGACCTAAGGGGGTAAAACTGAAGTGTCAGTCTCATCTGTCTTCAGATCTTGGTGGTGTTCTGTCATTTGACCCTGCCTTTGTGAGCTGGTGAAGTAGTTGCTGTAGCAAAGCAACACCTGTCTGGGTGTATCTTCTGTGTGTACCTGCAACAGAAACCATGCGCCATATGGAGATTCAAAGAAAGAACTTTTAGCATTTTAAAAAGGAAGTTACTGTCAATAAGACAAAGATGTTAAATGGCTGTCTCTAAAATTTTAACCTTTTTCTTACATTAAAAAATTCCCAAGTCCTTTTAAGAGCATAGTCATTACAACAGGACTGCTAGACTCTTCCATGTTATTCTCTTTCAACTATTCTTTCAACTGTGTACCAGAGAACTGGACATAAGTAGTTGCTATAAAGTATATATTTTTATTTTAGGTATTAAAACTATGCAAGAGTGTTATGAGAAAATTCTATTCCTTAGATGGCTTAGTGTATTTTAGTAACAGTTTATTGCCAATGCCATTTTGAGACAGTATTTTCCAACATTTTAGAAAGAATTGTACTAAATCCAAAAGTGATCTACTTATGTTTACATCACAAGTTTCTTCAGGTTGAGATGTCAGAAATTCATGCTTCTTAAATATTCTTTCAAAATCAAATCTTCAAGTGTAATAGTTTTTTTTATAATGGTAAAGTTGTATACAGAAGATGTGAACCCTCTCCAAGTAACTGTAAAATGGTCAGAATGACCATTTAATTAGGAAGGGGACCTAGTGTATTTCCAAAGTAATATCAGTATAAATATTCAAAGTTCTAGGAGCAGCACAGAAATCTATGTGTCAATGTAATCTTAATTTCCCTAGACATCAGGATTTAAAATAATTTAGAGCCTACAGTAAAAATCAATTTTGAGAATTACCTTAGAATCCTACTTGCACACGTTCAAACAGATATTGTTGATTGAAACTTTTGTGTTTCAGGAACTATGAAAAATTCTTTGTTTCTAAAGAGGCTATGTTGTACTGATAATGAAGATAGGCCATACAAATATAAAATGGCTACATCTTAATATATTCAGTGCAAGTACCATGATAAAATATGTCAGCACTGGGCTATAAAAGTAAATACTTGGCTTCTTTTAAAAAAATTTACAAGCCTAACTTACAGCCATAGTTATGGTTAATAGATTTTAAGATCAGAACTGTACATCATCATCTACTCACACCACCCAGTACTGATCTAGATAAAATTTCTGGTTCCTGTACATTATAATCTTCCTGTATGCAATTTTGATTTTTTTTTTCTTTTAAATGAGAATCATGCTCATAACAGAGTAATATTCTAGGAGAATAAGGCAGGTAGATGTATAAGAAAGTACTCATTCACTGATTATTGTTAGGTTTAGGGATTTTTGACTAATAAATCTGCAGTGAATTAGGGCATAGCACTGACATTATGAGCTCTTTGCTGTTCTGACTTGAATTTGGAAATCCAAATAAAGGAGCATTTTAAGTAGTACAATAGTCTGTACTTAAAGTAATTATAATTGTTGTTAGCCTTCATTATAGCCCATGTGACAGTGCAGAGAAGGCCTGTGGAACAAAAAATAATATCATCATCTTGATAATTGACTATCTCATGCATTAGAAATAAAGGACCTTTCACTGACTGGTAAGGTGTCAGTGTCAGGAAAGTCTTCAAGAAAAAGACATCAGTTTTTTCATGGAGAGGGGTGTGTTAAATGTTTAATCTACTTTTCTATCACTTGTGATTTGTTCTTGTACCTTTCAGAAGGAAGTTAGCAAAGTGTGCCATAAGTACTTTGTCAAGGAATATTTTAAAAACAGGCTTCTAACATATGTAGGACATTTTACTGGGCTTTGTAGGGATTTGATTTAAGAGAGGGCTTGTGGCTTGTTTGGAAGGGAGTGTTTTGCATAATGGCATTTCTGTTTAAAGTATAATGCTTTTTTAACTTGAGTCACTGGGCACTTCTCCTTAACAGGAAAGGGACTTCAAACTTACCACATAATTTTATTTTTTTTGTTGTTGTTGTTGTTGTTGTTGTTTTGGGAGTGAGAGAAGGCAATGGTGTGTGCTGCATAGTAGAATACAAAATATATTTTAAAAGAAAACCACATATAGAGGAAAGAATAATTCCTTTTTTTTTTTTT
>VWZG01000460.1:1692822-1714120 GCA_013396735.1 Grallaria varia
TTTTTTGAGGGTTACCATTTTTAAAGAATCAACTCATATTCTTACAGGCTTATTTGCCCGTTGCTTTGAATAAATTTAATCATATGTCTGGACGAAAAGCATGTATACACCACAACTTTTCTGTTTTGGTTTATGGAGACTTACACTTGTTGGAGTTTATTTTAAACATTTAGTTGGAGTGTTTATTTTTTCTGTTTCAGATGTCCTGCTGTTCTGTATCAGACACCACTTCTCAATTTCAAACAAATAACTGCACAACAGAATGCAGTATAAAGCTCATCCAATTCAATCAAGCATTGGAGTTTTCTCCTCTCATCTATTGTTGCATATCTAAAGCTGTTGGCATTACTCAGCCATACTCTTAGATCATTCCTTAATAAGGAGCTGCATCTCAGTAAATAATGACCTCAGCTGGAAAAAGCTGAATCAATGAGGGGTTTTGCATGCATTTTTTAAAAAAAATCCCAGCTCACTGAGTGTTTCATAAATGGTCGCTGTCTTTAGCAAGTGTGCTTCCTTGATTGCTGCACACATGTAGTTTAGGTGGCTATATCGAAAGCACTGTAAACACCAAGTGTATTATATATAGCCTATGGAGTAAGTCCTCATGATGCTGGAATCTCATTGAAATCTTGATATGGAAAAGACCCCAGTCAGACAGGTTACTTGTGTCTCTCTAATCAGAGCAAGATATTTAACAGGTTTTCCCACCATATGTGGGTTATTTTGCTGATCTTAAGGCCCTTGGTGAAACGTTCTGAACCACTCCTTGTGCTCGCTGTTGTTATTCTCAGGGCATGAGAGTAATCAAGTGGTTTGTATCCTCTTTCTGCAGAAATGCAGGTATGATGAACTGGTTTGGAACAGTGTGAATCTCTTCGTTCTGATGGTAAATTAGGAGAAAGTTAGTGTTGAAGCTCTTATGTATTAAAATTGTTCTTGCGTAATCAATCATCTGATTCAGGAAAAATCAGGATCTATCAGAGGTGTGATGTAGGTGTGCTAGAAAGGTGACTGACCACTAGTCATCCTCCCGTTCTTTCAACTTGCTGTATGTGTCAAATCTCTATTATTTCTGAATTTCATGCAGGCATCCTATATGAATGCTGGGGACAATCAGTGTCTTTATATTAAAGGAAAACCCCAATCTACTGGTTTCATCTTACCTTCTGCTTAAGAGATCTGAAACAATCATTCCCTGATCACTCAGCAGTCCTACTAATGCCAGCTAGAATTATTATTCTCTGTCTCACATAAATATCATGATTACAGAACACAGTGAATGATCATAATTTGCAAGCAGTAACAATCTAGTTAAGCCAGATACACTTTATGAATGTGTTATATCATAGAAACAGTGAATATCTCTGTATGATTTTTTTCTCCATTAATGTTCTGTATTAAAATATTATCTATCCTACTCCTTCAAACTGTAATCATTAGGAAATAATTTGCCTGGATAATGCATGAACTTATTATCTGTAAATGGTAAAAGCTACAGCATACGTAGTTACAGTTTTACAGAAATATATTTAAATTAAGTTTTATAGGGAAATTATGTTGCCTGTTTTGTTTTTATTCTGGCATCAAAAATTCATTTGTTACTGAGCTTTGTTTGACATTTCTTCAGGTTCAGACTTCTTGGGATTCTGAATATAATCATGGCAGATACATGTACATCTCTTATTGCTTGGCTGAGCACAGAAGACTCAGAAGCAACCCTAGGGGAAAAAAATCCACTCCCTTAATGCATTCTTTAAAATCATTAATGCTTTCTGGCTGCTTCATAGAAGCGGGTGGTGCCAGCAGAGCAATGTAATTAACCTTCTTTATAAATTAAATGTGCAAATGTGTTATGTAGTGCACAGAATTGAGATAGAATTATTTCTACTTCCATGTAGGTTTAACTGGGAAAAAATCATTTTCTAACAGCTGCTCTGTGGCTTGGGAATTTGAAACAGCTTTTACTCTCCTTAAACCAGCTATCAAATACCTGGGGCTAAGAATGGCAAAATGTGAAATGCAGTCATATATTATTATATACAGGATCAATATTTCAAAAGGCCATCAAAGCTCTCTGAGAAAAGAGGGATTTTCCATTTTTTCTGCAAAGCACTAAGATGCATAACTGGAAATACTTATTTTTCTCATCACTTAGAGTTTAGCAGACAGGCTTCTTTTTAATGCAGAGATGGCAAAAGAATAAAGAAATTACTCATCATTAATTGAGAAGATTCTTTAGCAGGTGTGGAAGGTGAAAAAGAAAATTGTATAATCCGTAAAGGTAAATATATGACAAAAAAATAATAGTTATTTGAAAGGTGAGAGCTTTCTAACTATTTGTGCATAAATTTTTTCCCTAAGGACAAGGGTGAGCACATTCCACGTATTTTGGAGGAAAAAAGCATTATTTCCTTTATTGAAGAAGTGGAGTTGTTCCTTTGTCTTTACCTATTTAAAGCACAGCAACATGCTGAAAAGGCAAGAGATTGAAATTCCAAGAGCGTTACTAAAAACCAAGTGCCCAGTGCCAGCTCTCGGTGCCATCAGCTGTGTGTGTCCCGGGAAAGTGCTGCGTGTCCTGATGGCACGCTAAAGCTCTCAAAGCAATGAGCTTTGCAAACATCCCCACGGCTTCTGCAGGTTCTTTTACCTGAAGGGATACATCGGACCTAAAACACGGGGAGGAGTTTCTGGAGTTTATGACATGCCAAAAAATACTCCCACGTAACTGGATATGCTTATTTTCACTTCCTCTGTCCTGAGGTGGGGGCTGGCCAGGCTCCCATGTGGGTTCCTTTGTGGTTCAGCCTACTTGAAAGATGCACGGAAGCTTTCTTGTTTGTAAAGACAAAAAAGAAATAATTTGGGGAGTTTATGACAGAAGCAGAAGTGCAGCTGGAAGCGTGGCAACATAAATAGTTGTATAAGAGACTTAATCAGCAACTGCTATCCAAGTAGGAAATCAATATAGCTCTTGGTTTGAAAATTCATATGGCAGCATTCTGACTTAATTCTGGAGCAATCAATGATGTGACATGAATAATTATCATTATTGCTTCTGTTATAATGGGAAATAAACACAGTTTTAGAAAAAAATCCCTCCACCAAGCTTGTTTAATTCCAAATGTTAAATCAAAACTGCTGTGGGTTTTTATAAAAGAAACAAGTTCATACTTAAAAGGAAATCATATAAATACTTCCATCATTGAATGCAGAGATGGAAGTTTCCCCTAAAAGGGTCATACATTAATTTTTTACTTTGTGGAACATCCCAAAAACGGGAAGGTTTGTAGAAGAGAAAGCATTAACCATGTCTTTTTAAGATCAGTTAGACTTTTTCTTCCCCTCTTATTAGACATTTTAAAATTTCCTTTTTTTTTCCACTGTTTTTCTTTTCCTTCAAATAAGTTTGTTTTTTGATGTGTTTTGCTTTTTGTAAATCAGTGAATTTTTTTCATCTATACTTATATGTATTTTGCATACTTTATGGGACATGGAATTTACTGTTTCTTGAATTTATAACTGACATCAGAAAACATGTACAGCTCGTCAAAACAATTATTAGAAAGTTATGTTACAAAGTGAAAGTTGATTCATACTGACAGTAACTTGAGGAATAAATACTCAGGTTTGTTATTTTTATACAACAACAGTCTAAGCATTTTGTGAAAGATTAAATTATCTGCAAACTAATTCTTAAGAAGTCAAATTAATTTGCCGTAGTTTTAAAAAGAGTCTTAGCATTATACTAATCTTTTTTCCTTATAGAATTTGTCATTTGTTCTGAAATGAAGAAATAGGGAAAAAGTAGAAAACCTCAGCTCTCTTTTCCTTATGAATCAGTAAACTGGGATTGTGGAATTAAACATTTTGTAAGAATCCAACATAATATACTACTCTCAAAATTTAAAAGTTGCCTATTTTATGTTACAAACACCTCATTCATGACTGATGGGGCAGCACAACTTTTATTTGTATGTCACATATATGGTCATTCATGGTGGGGCATGGGATTTACACACCTGAATTTTGATTCTGCATGCATAAGACAAATTAGATGCAATGAAGTATTTTCAATGGAAAATGTTGTCCTCCCCATCTGCTTAGGCAAACTCTTGTCCATTGAACTTCAGTTTCCAGGTCTGACACTTTAGTTAGGATGTATTAACTGTGTGTCAAGCATGGACAACACAGATGGCATCTGGTTATCCAGTCAGGAGAATTAAGAGGGATTGAGTATAATGGTATGCATTTGCTCCAGGATCTGGTTTAATTAAAAATCAGCACACTATCCCAATAGTGATTTTTTCATTATATAATGAACAGCGTTGCAAAACAAAGAATGGTGTTATGGTCACTGTATGTGTGTGCAAGCACGGTGTTGTCATTGTTGAAAGTTACAGGCAGAGAGATCAAGAAAAACCAAGGGAATGCATTCTCACTGCCTTTGTTCTTGTGTGGAAGCAAGTCATACCTAATAAATTATACTTAGCTTCTTAGGAGGGCTATTTAGCACAGGCAGAACACCTGTGTGTAGTTTTACCTGCTATCTCTGGCTTATCTACCTGTGCATTTATGCAGCTTGGGTAGTGTTATCCAGCTACAGTGTCTTGAGCGACACCACATCATGGCACGAGGATGGAAATGCACCAGGCTAACCGTGATTAAGATGCATCAATATTCGAATGATCATTCATAGGAATTGCAAACGATTGCCCCCTGAGGTGTTCATCTACTGTCTCAGCGTGATTTCAGGGAGCTCTGAGCCTCTGTTTGTGCTTTGTTTTGGATAAGCTAGTCTATATCAATTCAAGAGGTCTGCATCAGCCGTGGTCCCGTGGTACCTTTAGTAAATAGGATCACTAACCCCAATATGCTGCCCAAATAACAAGTTCTAATAACAGTCAGTCAAGCCAAATTCCTCCTATATTCCAGTGTTGGATATCGCATTCTTCACAGCCTCCTCTGCTGTTTTCCTCTTAAAACTACTGAAAATGAAAGCATGCAGAACCCTTAGAAATCAAACCTTATATCAAGCACAGTTTTTCCTACTTTCTCCTGTTCTTCCAAGAAGTGTTGCCAAAGCTAAGTTGAAGTTCACTGTGGACTGATTTCTTATATGCCTAGACTGAGATTTCAAAATCATTAAGTTACTTAGTCCTCTTATCCATCACAATTAGACACCAAAATACCTTCATGTCTAGACATATTGATGGAAGATATTGTCTCTAGTCTCTGATAGATGAGAGTTAATAATTAGGATTAAAACATTGGCATGCATATTAGAAATTGTTGCAAAGAACTCCTTTATCGTCTGAATTTGGAGTAGATGCATAGACAAGTCATCAGTAGCTGCATTTGCTTCAATAAACTACTTCATGTTGGACACAGCGGCTAATAACAAACATCACTCTCAGCAGAGAAGCTGAGATCCATTCCAGTTCTGCCTGTAAAGGTGGAAAGCAGATGAAAACAAGACCTCAATTAGGCTGAAAGGAAAATTAGCTGGTCTGGTTCTGAGTTTTAAACATACCTGGGTGTTGTAATACCAATTCTGCCTTGTGCATTAGTATATATATTAACAGGATTCTCCTTCCCAGAATCTCAGATGGAATGCTTTCTTTCTACATTGCTCTCTGTAGGGCTTTGCATCATAGATTTGAATAAAATCACAGAGTTTAAGGGCCAAGATCCAGATCAGATCCTATTCACTTGGAAAGCAGGTAGTCTGAGACCATTTAGAAATCTCTCACAGGAAGAATTGCTTTCTTTGAAAAGCAGTAACTGAGACTGCATTCTGAGCTCCTCTGGAGGCAGAAAATTTGTGAGGGAGTTGACAAGAAAAAAGAATAGAGCAGTTTAGATATTGCAGGGCTTCCATCAGTCTACAGACTCTTCAGAAGAGCCCAGAGACTGGGGGCCAGGACAAGAGAAGGCTGAGAAAAACAGGCAGTGGTATAAGTGATTTGAGAGTCACTTTGCAAAGAACAAACTTGAACATACTGTGAGAGTGAGCATGACTCCTAGTGCAAAATGTAGGGTAAGAAATAATCTTGTGCATGTGTGATATGGAACAGACCATGGGGTAATTAAAAAGGTAATCAGATCTTATAAGCAGGAGTGAAGAGCTCTTTAGTAAAGAAAAAACATTTACAGTAAGTTTTTAAATTTTTCAGTGCTCTTAAGAGTTTATAAAAATATGTTTCAGTCATAGCATGCTTTGTTGTCATTGTCTTGTAGGATTTTTCTGGAGTACTCTACTCCTCCTTGAGTTAAATATATATTAAATTCTCAGTGTTTGGTGCCAGTATATGATATAACAGCCACTTTGAAAGTTTTCGTTGTCTTACACAGAGTCTGATCCAAGTGTGGTACGCAGACCTTTTTTATGCCCTTTTTTTTCTTTTTAAATCTTTCTGGTGTTGGCAAGAATTTGCCAGTCAGATCTTTAGTACATCTGGTCAAGTATTTCTGCATGTACTGGTCTCATACTGTAATTCATTCCTGAGTGTGACGTACTTTGAGTATTTGCAGAGCTTTGTGATTTGCTTCTCCATTTTTTCAGCATGGTGCATTTTAATATTGTTTCTTCCGGGCCCTGTCTTTGAGAGTGATGTGATTCTACATTAGTTTCTGGCATAATTTAGAACCATCTCTTTCTGAGTTCTTCCTTTTGCACTTAATGCATGCTGTATGAAATACTGAACTGTAATAGGTATATTATAATGGTATATTACTGGATTTTCTTAAATCTTACACAATTACTCTTATGATTGCGTTCTTTTTATGGCAGAAGAGGCTGAATTCTAGTAGAATATGTTCTATCAAAGTCCATTAGCATTTTTTCTTGCAACTTTCTTTTTTATTATTTATTTTAATCACCATCTGTCACATTCTTGGTTTGATTACCACCCAAAGCGAAATCACTTGAAAAATTCTGTCATATCTGTAGTGAAAACTGACATTCTTGAATAAATATTCATAAAATGTTTGTTGCACTGTATAGAAACAAAATGCAATGGCAGTCTGAACAGTCAAAAAATGAACTACATAGAGGGGTTGTATTTTGAGAAGAAATCCAGACCATACAATGATTCTATATTAACAGTTTCGACAGTAAAAAAGCAGTGCCTTATTTCTTGTCTCTGTAAAAGTGAAAAATTCATTAACTGTTGTTATCTATGAAACTCCTAAACATTTGATAAAATATGGCCTTTATGGATATTGCACGTCTGTGTTAAAAAAAGGGAAAATGGACATTGGCATAATTGTGACAGAATAGATGACAAAAACACCAAGCGGTTCCATGTTGTTAACTGTGATCTTATTCACAGTTACCAGGTGTAGCTATTTATGAAAGGTTAAAATCAGATACACTAAACACTTTTGTTATACTTGCTCATGGTCTCCTAAAAGGTTATGCTTTATTCTTCTCATATACCACCTCCTAATTTTCCATGAAAATAATCTATAAAAAAAGATCTTCAAGCATAATAGAGGCAAAATAAAATGTAATGCAAGTGTATAGTACGAACACAAATAATGAAAAAAGAGCTTTTTTTTTATATTTGGACACAGTGAGATATTAAGATAATCTTTATATATATAACTTTTAAAAATATCACAATGGGCATTTAGGGGAAAAACATCTGGGTCCCATTAGCTGTTCTTGAAAGAAAAAATATTCCCTTAGGTACATGATTCATTTCAATGAGTATCTTAAAATCAGAGGGAGATGAGCATATTTATTAGGGTAACAATGAAACTCCTGATTTCTTTTGGTGCTTTGAAGAACTGGAATGCAATATGGTAATAGGAAGTACAAAGATTTTACTTCATGCTTGTTTGCAGCTCTAAATCTTTGGTGCGATATAATGAGGTACAATAAAAAGAAAAACAACTGCTGATACTTTAATAACCTGTCCTGTAGGACAGCTGGAGTTTCAGAGCTTTAGGTCTGCATGTTATGCAAAGTGTGAAATTTATGAAGAATCTGTCTTTCTGCTTTATGCTTTTATTCTTGTTCCTTTTGGGATTTTTTTGGTTTTGTGGGATTTTTATCCCCCTCTTATATTCCTTTACTTTCCTACCAGGCACAGTCCATTTGAAAGACTGAAAATTGTCCTTCCTTAAATAGAATATTATATAGTATGCTGTTGTGATAATCATAAAGGCCTTTGGTTAGATTGTCATCTACAGAGGTTTCTGTAGCTTTTGAAGTTCTCTTAGATGTGGAAATGCTTCACATATCCCGAATACTTAAGGTAAAAGCATTGGATTTCCCCTCCCATCTCAGCATTTATTATCATTTCATACTCACAGAGGAAATATCTCCACAAATTACCAGACAAGCTCTAGCTGCAGGTATGTCAATCAAAACCAAAGAGTAAAAACTGTAGCAGAAAAGGCTTGTTTGAACAGGACTGTGTTCCTTGGATACTCTTCAAGACCTTTAATACATGGTCAAATTAGCAACAACAGAAGTGGCTCTTGAGTGCATTCTACATTTTCTCTATGAATGTGATAAGAATGTCGTTTGACATATCAACTCAGAATAGTGAAATAATTCTGTATTCTCATATTTCTATAAGAAGTAAAATCAGTCTAATGGAAAATTAAAAGGCAGAGGAGTCATTACAAATAGGTCACTTGGAGCTGACCTTTGAAATAAGAATTGAGAACACAGATTGGCACAGAGCTCAAAAACATTAGTCCCAGATGTAGTCTTTTCATTTTTCTTGTGCAAAAAGATGCCTCATTTGATAACCTGAGTAAAGTTAGTCTTGATTATGGTAGACTATTGGCTTTTGTAACGCCCGTCAGTGCACACAACTGCAAGGACCAGTGCTACAGAAAGCCAAGTGTGAAGGGGAAAAAAAAAAAAAAAAAACAAAAAATTAAAAAAAAAAAAAAATACAAAAAAGGAAGTGGAATGAGAAAAAAGCCCCACATGTGATTGTTTACCTGGGATTGTGAGGTAAGACTGACATAGCCACACCATTGTACAGCACAACCCCCAAAAACCAATGTCTGCAGCTTCCCCCTCAGTCCAACATGGCTCTCGGAGCACAGAGTTGCAGGGAAGATCAAATGTTACCATTTTCAACATCTGCTACAGCAAACCCAGTTCTGTAAATCTGAAGGATTCATTCTGGTTTTGAACTGCACACCCAGGGAAATCAGAGTGCACGAGTGAGTCCTTAGAGTGTTGAAGCCAGTTTTGTAGAAAGTAAATGTTCTAAAAAAATGTGAAACAAAGAGGAATCAAAACTTTTAATTTCATCTGATTCTTGTGTTGTATATATTATCTCATTTTGCGTCTGCATAGTGATGATAGTATTATATTGCAATACATTAGTGAATGAGATAACAGTAAAGGTGCAAAAATTAAAGATACAAAAAAAGATGCCATGTAGATTCCATCTTCAAGGGTAGAACAGCACAAGTAGGACCAGTATAACTGGAAGTGATTGAAAAGCCTCAGTACAGCTTTCCATCTGACAAATATGAATGTAACAAAGTGAGGGAAGGAAAAAACTAAAGAAATAAAGAGTTGTCACATGTATAAATATTTGTCAAAGAAGTTGATATAGAAGACTATTTGGGGTACTGTAATGTACAGAGTTGTCAGAGTTCCTCAGTGGATTTCCCCCATCATTGTATCTGGTGTTTGAGCTTCTGCTTATCCTTGGGCTTTCAGAGATTAAATATATTCAATAAAATGAGCAATATTGTGTATTTCTAACTAGAATAGTACAAGGATGTGTTTACAGTGGGGAAGAGTGAGATATGAAAGGGGCAAAGGAGTAGCAGTTTCAGGAGTTTATTACAAAAATTGACACATGCTAGCTGCAGTCCTGGTGTTACCTTGCCTTTTCCAAATCACGTAGAGATGGCAACTATAAAAAAACCTGAGAATAAGCTCATTCTTCCACACAGATGATATTGTCTTCCTGAAGTAAATATGAACTTACTGATCAATTTAATTTCAAACTTGATGAGATGATATTGCATATATAGCCTTTAATGCAATGAAAAGAGGTGAAATGATTTGCTGAATCTAGAAATGCCCTGTGAACAATTTCTGTCCTTATACTGCACACAGTAAGAATAGCTGGCAGAACGTAATAGAGGTATTTTTCATTTTGTAAGCAACACATTAGGTAGTGTGTCATTTAAGAAAAAGTACATTGTAAAGTAATGCTGTAAATACTGCACAGCATTCTTCTGATCCAGCGTGATTGTGTAGAGGCTGTGAAAAGGAACAAGAAAAAGTGCCTTTTTAAGCACTATTAATCTGCCTGCTTTTGAAATTTTTAATATTTAAAGCAACATAAAGCCAGTTCCTTATCCTTTAATCATCTTTCTAGCTTTGAATATTTGTTGTCGCTTTTCCAGATTTACACTTCTGCTATTTTACTATTATTTTAGGTTGTTCACTGATTCTGCAGCTACTTGTGTAATAATAAAAAGCTTTTTTTCTTACAAGAAAAACTAAAATCCTTCATCTGAATCTTTGATCTCCTCTTTCTGCAGTATTTCATTCATTGTGCTCTTGTGAACATCCATTGTGATGGACTATGAAAAAATGCTTTGCTACAGTATTAAGAATTTTCATAATGTGGGTAATTTAATTCAAAACAAGAAGAGAAAGATTCTGCGACTAAATTTTTTGGTTCAAAGATCAGATTTAAAATATCTATTTGAGGTTAAAAATCTATATCAGTCTTTTTATCTTCATAAATAATTCTTCACCATAATCCAGTTTATTTGTATAAAATCAGAGATGTTCAACAGATATAGATATCATTATTTTGTTGTAAAGTTACAGATATTGAGACTCTGGATTCCTGTGAAGATTATACTGGTCAGGGTGTGTCTCGTACTCCCTTTGTCTCTTCTACATCTTTACATGAAGGTATTTACCTGCATGGTTATGGTCTCATTTACAATACAAGTATCTTTTTTACTACTTTGCTGAGGCACATTTAGATATATGAGGTGATATAAACATTTCTCATTTAATTTTGTTTCTCTTCTTCACCATAACAGCGCTGGAATGTCTGTGTGCCTGTGCACACATATACACCTTTTATTTTCTCACAAGGAATTGGATAACATAGTGTTGTTTTGAAGTTGTATTTGTGATATAGAATCACTCAAAAAATAGTAGTTCCCTACTCCTTGTTAAATCAGTTTTATCAACAACACTTTGTCTATTTTTAAAAGCAGATATTTCAGTAGACTTGAACTTTTTTTAATTGCTTTTTTTCCCTGAGTTAATGAGATACTTTGCACATAATCTTCCAATTTAACAAAATCTAATCTAGCTATTGAAAAGTTTAATAGATACACTCTTTTGAAGTTTACCGAGTCTTTCATAATAAAGTCAAGGTAATGTATAAATCTCTCACACAAGAACGTGTGTACAGCATTTTATTCTTACACTTAAAATATTTTATGCATCCTCAACTATTTCGATTTTTTCATGCTGCTTAACACCAAATTGCACTGCGGGTTGACAGAACACCTCTAATCAGTTTTGTATTTAACCAGGTATTCTTTTTATTGTGTTATGTATATTATACAGCTGAATTTAAATCTTAGTCAAGAGTAACAGCTGTTGATAACGATGTCTGCTCATCTTTGGTTATTACTGTACTTTCAGAGACAAAAGAGAAATAGCTGTTTGGGTTTCTGCTATTGACTCCTTTAATTGGAAAATTGGACAAGTAGCTTAGAGTTCACATTTTTTTCTCTATATAAAATAGCTTTAAATTGTCTTCATAAAATGCCAAATGATCCTGAACCTCTTCTTTGTTTCTATGACAACCTGACTGTGGTGTAGTAGCAGACTAGAGATTCTCTGAAGCCACCGGTGTCTTTATTAAATATTTTTGTCTTAAGAAGGGAGGATGACTGATTTTTACCTGAAGAACTCTTGGACAATTGTTTCAGTCTTTGGTTTTAAATATGCAGCTTTGCAGCATCTTGCAAAACAGCAAGGAAAATACAAAATTGCTGAGGCTCAGCTTACAATACTTTATGCACAGAAAAACACCTTCAACTGTTTTTAATGAGAAAATCAGCTTCCCAGATACTGGTAGTTATGCACTTCTTATTTGTGTAAAAGATACAGCTATTTTCAACTAAATTTCATTTGGGGAGTAATATGTACTGTTCTTCAGGGAGAACAATTACCTGAAAGCAAATTTGGCTTTTTAAAAGTTTTTTTTAGTACCACTTGACTCTGAAACACCTTTGTTTTCTGGGTTTTTTTTTATCCTGCTTTTACTAATGCTCTTCCTCAGTTGAAGAGGTTAACATTACTATACAATAGTGAATCTGCACAGTCTGTATGAAGAGGCAGTAGAATAAAAGAGATATTGGGAAGTCAAATAGCTGCCAGCCCCTGAATGACCTGTTTACCAGAAGCAAAGTTTGAAGGCTCAGGACAGGTGAACAACAGCACAGCACTATGATAGCTAAACATTTGTTCTGTACATTAAATATCGCAAAATGGATTGGAAAAAAAGAGTGAATTTGATGGATAGTTCCACTGGAATTTACTCTGACTTCTACTCATTTTGAATTGGGCTTCAACAGGAAATCATCCTCATTATGGTTCTTCCCCTACTCTCTCAGTGCAGAAGTGAACAGTCTGCCAAGTGTTTGTGTTTCATTCCATCTATTGATGGAATTTTAAAATGTTTAAATTTTTGAAACATTATTATTAATAATATAATCTTACTTAATTGTGTACATGACACATGCTCTCAAAAGCTGAAAGACTGGTAGCAGTTTTCCAGGGTTGAAGAGATGCTCTTCTCAAAAGATAGAAAACTTTGTTCCCTTGGAGTACATCCTAAGCATATTTATGTGTTGTTTTCACTTACTGCCAGTAAAACAAAGGTCTCAAAACAATGTACTGATAAATACAAAATTCCCTGGTTTTGGGGAGTGAGTTTGTCTCTGGAAAGAATTAATCAGAAATTGCTTAAGTAGGAAAATGTCTTCCTTCATAAATCCCTGATCTTTTATTAAGGAGATGCTGGCAGCTATCTCTTCTAGAAACAGAAACTCAGATGTTAGGGAAAACAGCTTGATTTGCATTGAATAGTGCTGTCTTTTGAAACATACCCCAACAAAATAAACTGACATTGTGATTGTTGATAATTCAGAGCGGCTTCAGGGAAAAACACATGGAAGGCTACAGTAAAAATGTTAACCAAAATTTTACTATTAAATGATGAAAGCAGAGTTACTCAGTTGTTGATCCTGCAAAGGCTATAAGGTTCATAATCTTTACAGTCAAGGGTAAATCAAGGCAAAATTGTTGGATATTGCCAGGTTATAGGTATAATTCACCATGTGGTGAACCATATAGTTGACAGGGTACAACACCACATTATTACTTGCGAAACAATTTAGTTGACAAAACTGAAGTTCTCTGAGATTTTTTTAAAAAAAAAAAGTTTCCGTGTTGCTCCTGGTAAAATTACCAGCAATTCCTTTCAAGGAAAACAATGATTTGCAAGAATTGCTTACTCTGTTGATTTGAAATAGGGGGAAATGTAGTTCTTCCATCAAATCGGAGATCCAGCTGGACTACACTGCTTTTTAAAACAACTGGTTAAAATAACAGTATCAAATCCTACAAAATAAATGTCTTAAGAGAAAATTTCTATATGTAAACAGTTTCATTTAATACCATTTTTTACATTTTGTTCCATGTACTAACAGTCTATAAATTTATGTAGCTTATTATTAGCTGCTATAGCATGTAGAACCAAAATCTAAACACTACTCAGCATTACTTCTGCCACAATCAAACCATTATGAGCTGAACTTGTGCATTTCCTGTTGCATTTTCCATTTAAAGGTTATTATTTATTTGGTAATTGAGTTTTACTGGTTTTGCATAATTTGCATTAATTACAGTAATTAATGGTAATATTACTCTGCCAAGTGTATTGCCTCTGCTGTGCACCTGAAAGTTGAGCTAGTGATACTTCATTACAAGTGTTAGAAAGGACAGACAATATAATATGAATAGCTTATAGAAACTGTTCTTAAGTTTGTCAGTGATAAATTTTAACGGGGACAAATAATTATTGCAGCAAAAAGGGCTTTAAAATTCCATTTGCTTCTGCCTTCCACATTGAAAAATAATTTAATTTTTCCATAAACCATAATATTTTGCCTGCAAAAGATCTTTATTGAATACTGGTAGGTAGAGCTAGAATTGGAGAGACATAGTGTGTTTTCCATGCATTTTTTTTCTCTATGATGCGTTCACAGTGGCTTAAGAAATTTATAGGTACTAGAAGTAAAAGCATGGCTTACCCAACATCTTGTTGGATTAGCATATAGCACTAAAGGTGACATGTATGCATTGGCATGTCTTCATCCTTTTCTACATGTACCAAACCTACCATACCTAAGTATTTTCAAAGAGATAAATCCTTTGACAGCAAGGTCTTACCCAAATGCTCTTGTATGCAGTGAGATGGAAGATATTTCCTGAATAGCATACTTTATGAACACGTCGACACAACAAAGTTGCCTAATAGTAATTAAAGGGGGCAGGTAGCAAGGTAAATTGGGCACTCATAGACAAAGAGTCAACATTTCAGCAGTCAATGAAGCTTGAATTAAAGTCACCCTTGCAAGTTTTTTGACAATGTTTTGGAGAGTAGAATCTACTGCCCATGGATCCAGAGAGGTTATTAATTCAAAGAATTCTCCACAGCTTCTCTAGAACTTGCTAAGCTGCTACATGATAAACACAATCCAGAGAAATTAGGTCTCTTGAATGCATTTTTCTATTATTTTTCAGTTATTTAGTTATAAAGTCATAACAAGTATCTTGGTAGCTGTGTTTCATTTGCTTGATTTTCTGATGGGTTCCTTCTGCAGCTTTTAAATACTAAAAAGAAGCATCAAACCTTCAAAATATTTTATTTGATTGTTTCATTCCTTCCAGGAGAAAAACTATTGTATGTAAAAGTTTTGTGAATGTGGATCTGGCAGCTGGAGCCAAGCGCGATGGGAGCAGGTGCTCCACGAGCTTTGCCCCCTCCGACTCTGCCAGCAAAGCTCCCTTCAGTCCAGCCAAGCTTTTGGCACCTCATTGCTGTCTCCTGAGCAGCCTGGTAATGGGGCCAGCTTCCTTTTATGTTGATAAGGAGCAAATTGGACTAGATTACAACTATTTAATTAATTTCACTTCTGAAACACATGCACCCGGGTGTTGTCACGGCCCCAAGGGCTGCAGTAGGCTTTAAATGCCCTGACCAGCCCCACATGTTCCCTGCCTCCCCCTTCCCCTCCCTTCCTTTGCAGTTGAACTTAGGTCTGCTTTCCTGGTCTCTGCCATAGGTGTGCCCATCTCTGTTTCCTGTGAAGATCCTGTGGCCTGGTGTCTGTGTTCAGCTTTGGGGAATGATGTCACCTCTGGCTCTTGCTCATCTTCCTTCGTGGAGCTGCCCTGTTTGTGGTGCTCTGTGAGAGGTATGTCTTTACAGAAACTCCAGAACTTGTAGTTGTATACAGAAAGCTCAGAAATGTGAGAGAACTTATACAGACATAACTTTGATCTAGAAAAGTGGAAGAAACTTTCTGCAGAGAAGTAACTGCAGCATTTTATTTACTTTGTAATCCCTTAGGTAATTTTGAATACATAAGTTTAAGTGACCAGCTCAGCGTCATGAAAGAGCCATGGCTCCGGGCTGAAATTCAGTCCTAATCCCCTTGTTCTCCATCTGCTCAGTTAGTGAAGGGGATTCATATGAAAAAAATCTGTCTGATTCAAGTTTTCAATATTCACATCTACTCATAAAACAGGCAATGTAATTTAAGAATGAAAAACATTTATATCATCCTTGGCCTTGTCTTTCAATGCCTTTACTGTAAAATAAATGCACCTAGTCTTTTCACCTCAAACCCTAGTGAAATCAAAGAAAAAAAATAGGCAACAATTAGAAGATGACTTTCTTAAGTACTTCCTGTTAAGATAAGCTTATGTTTGTTTTTTGACTGCAAAAGTTCATAGGCTCTGACTAATACACATTCACACTCTCTATATTATCTTTCTCCAGCAGGGTTCCTTTAAACTTGGTGTATTTTGTACTTGGCTACTAATTATGCTTTCAAGATGTTAAAAGCCCTGGAATCTAAATATGTAAATTTTTCTCAGTCTTGAAAAAAAATCCATGTGCTCCAGAAAGGACTCAAAGAATAGGGCAATACTCACAGCCAATAGTTTTGGCATTGCTATATCTGTCCGGTTAGTCTCACCTTTTGGTATGCTTAGGCCTTGCAGCAAAAAGAAAATGGCAAAATTAAAGTAATTTCCATGTTTATATGGTCTTCCTTTATCCCTGCTTTGAGACTCACTGGAGACGCTGATGCTTCTTACTGAATTCCCTTTACTTCTTTGTGAAGTTGTATGTTATTTGTTTAAGAAAACCCAGTCGGAAATCTCAAATTGTAGCAATTTCACACCTGCTCCCCAGACCAAAGTTTGTTAATCAGCACAAAAGCAATGTTTCCAAACTCAAGTATTCAGAAGTGCTCTGTGCAGAGTCTCTAGCAGGTGTTCATCACAAGAGGTGCCTCGATGAGATTTTTTAACTAGGTTCGTTTAAGTTATTCTGTTTTGAAATGTTTTACCGTCATTCATTTAATTTCTGACATTGTGGTTTACTGCAGTTCATATGACCCAGTGCCAAATAGATGTAAATGCACTCAATACTTTTTGTGTTAATTTCCTCTTGAAGTTTTCATTTTTAATCAAAACTATCCTTCATAAACTTCATGTACCTTCCATTTCTTTCCCCAGTGGCATCATCTGAGGCCCACTGAACTCAGAGGAAACTGTTTTACTGTATTGTAAAGGCTTTGATTCAGGTTCAAACACTGTGTTTCATGTGGAAAAACAAATGTAGGTACAGGCCCCCACTTGCTTTGAGTAATGTACATTCACTGAGACCATACAGTGCCTTGTTGAATTCAGTTGTATGTTGGGTAATCGAAATAATAATTTCTATCAGATCAGAAAATAGCTTTCATTAATTTAGAATTTGTCAGATACTTTTTAGCATTTTCTGTTTACAAATCTTCTATATGTAAGCCTTTTCAGTTTCCTCGAAGTACTCACATTCTTTTAAGGTTAACTCTAACAAATACATTTTTCTCTTCATTCGTAAACTGTTTGCTTTAACAAAAACTAGTCATGTTCATTGTTGGCATCATGGGGTATTGATTTTGCCTTTGGAGTGGTTTACTCAGGTAAATGGTTATTCTCTGAAAACTTTTATTACAAGTTTTTTCCTTGAATGATTGAAAATAACAAAAAAATCCATGGTGGTTTAGGTAGCCAATTTTACTCTCAACATAGCTGAAGTCTATAGTACGAAGAATATGGACAATATGGAGTCACCTGTGTCTGTAAACACTGGCAAGGTCTACTAGTGCCTTCAGATCACCTTCTGGTTCAATGAAAGTTAACTGGGAGCAAATATCAGGGCAAGAAAAAAGTCATCACTACAGTTGACCTTTGTGTAATTTCATTTCATGATGACTTTTTATTCCTGCAGTTCTAACTATGCAATTAATAGAAGAAAGAAGTAAAGGGCAATTGGTTTCCTGGCAATAATCCAGGGGTCAGAATCTGAGGCAAATTAGATAATGAAAAAAGTCCCTAAAGCAGAACCAGAGTAAAAATGGAATTTAGGAACTAATAAAAGACATTTATAAAATTATGCACAGGAACTGGAGGTACTTTGGAAAAACCAGCAGTCTTTCAATTAGAGGTACTGACGTTAATAGAAGACATAAATGACAAAGAAAGCCCTTCTTTGGGGAAACAAAGTCTGAGGTCTGGGCTTGGAACAGTCACATTTGTCCACACGTGTAGTTTCGAATTATAGGTTTTAAAATCACAATTGAAGATCAGCAAAGGAATATTTTTGTAACAAATAGCAGTTGATGTTTTCTGTAAAGTCAAGGCAGATATTACTGAGGTCTGTGTCTTGCAGCTACAAGCCCTATGCACTTGGAAATGTCCTTATAAAGGGTAAGCAGAGATAAACAAAACTGCTTAACTGGGGTTCTCTGCTTTAAGTTATACAATATGGCAACAGATGAATGATGGTCAAATTACCAATATATTTACTCCTTGGGTAGCTTTTGTGTATGTGGTGTTTTGGGTTTTTGGGGGGTTTCTTTGTTTTTTGGTTGGTTTTTTGCTTGGTGTTGTTGGTTTGGATTTTTTTTAGGTGGAGGGTGAAGGAGTAGGTTTTTGTGTTTATTTTTATGAATATGTTCCCTTTTGTGTGATTTTCAGTGCTTACATTGCAAGGAGTAGCTGGTAGCAAACTTGTTAAGTAACAGTAAACTGACAGAAGACAAGGGATGTACCAAAATATGTTTATATGACTATGATAGGATAATCATCAAGTTCTTAGGACAGAAGAAACAGAACAGCTCTGTTGTTGTCAATGAAAAATAAGAGTTTAACTGTCTGACTTGATTTTTGTAACTCTAAAATATGACCATGTGAGTGTAAATTTGATTTTTAGTTAGATTTCAGAAAATGTATATGGTACAAAAAGCCTAATGTTTTGTTTAGATAACTATGAATGGTTCAGTTTATTACAGCAAACTTAATGGGATAAGAATAGCATTTGTTTGCAGAATAATAGGATGCCTGATCTAATAAATGACCTGGAGCAAGCTGCAGTAAGTCTATTCAATTCTGACAGTTTTGTCATAATTATGTGACATGGCACTGCCATAAAAGTTCAAACACGCCATTGGGGATGAGTCCAATTCTCCAGGCTCTAAATGATCTCATTTAAATTAATTTCAGAGTAAGTCATGCTACCAGATTTCTAACAAATGATAGGTTGGGATGTTTCTTTCACTTGAAAGTCTGCTGCGCTCCTTCTGGTTTATAGGACTGTGAAATACTGTCCAGTATGTTACCATAATCCCAAGGGAAGAAAAGTTGTACTTGGGCCTAAATTCAGGTCCTACTTTGGAAAAAGAGAGAGAAGCAGCTCTATGCTACCCTGGCACCTAGAAATAAAGTCTTACTTGGCCATTAGTCTTCATGCATCACTCACTGACATCAGCACTGTCTAGAATACTGCTTTAGCCACCGAACTTACTCAGCAATCAAAATGTATACCAAATAGGGGCAAAGCAATTACATTATAATAATGCAATATAATGAGTTAATGTCATACTACCTACAATGAATTTGAATAATTTAATACTACAGAAAACCAATATTGCACACCTATTGAAACATTCATTACAATAAATTGTTTAGGCTATATAAAAAGCTTATAATTCAGCATGAATATTAACAGCCTCTATTTCCCAGACAGCTAGACAACAATTAGAATTGACGATACTGTATGTATTATGGAAATTACATTCTTAATGGTAGTAAATCTTTTATTGCAGTGAAGATATAAAAACTAGATTTGTACTGGCAATTATGAATTGGAGCAAGATATAGTGTACAGAATAGTTTCTCCCTAATTTAGTATTATTAATAAAGTTTAATTTTTTTTTCTTGAAGAGTGACAAAGCTTTTTATAGCCTGTTTCTGAGGGGTTTTTGCTTTAACAGTAAATAAATAAAAGGTCCACAGTTGGCTCTAAGACAAAAAATCAAGAATGAACAGTGGTAATGTGGTTAATGACTTAATTAGCAAGGTTTGTATTCAGTTGAGGTCTCTGGTGACAGTATTGTATTTCTTAGGGTCTTGCTGTGTTTAGGCCTCAGGCACTCATCTCTGGAAAGGTAATGGTACAATGTGTTGTCTGTGATTTTTATTTTTTTTTTCTTAATATGGTCTGCTTTGGACAGAGCTTGTCTTTGTGCAGTACAACTACAGAGTGGTCCAGAGTTGGCTGTTTTAAAAAATCAAACATGCTTTCTTCCAATTTCTTTTACCTTTAGTTAGAAGTAAAGAAAATACTTTTTTCAAATTTTTTAGATGGGATAAAGCATTTTCCTGGACTGACCCTGATGAAACATGACACTTCCATGAATACTTGTGCTGAATAGTTTTTATATTGTCTTTTTAAGAATTTCTTGGGATAAGTGGACAATAGATTTTTTCCTCATTAAGAACTTCAGAAAGTGTATAATTTCCTTAACTTCTTGGCCACCCATAATGGCTTTATAACTACAGATATAATCGTCAAAGGCTTGTCCTTTTCCTCCCGGGAGCAGGCAAATGTTTAATATTGGTTCTACTCAAACTACAGTTGGAGAAAAAAATTGCTGTTGTTTCTCTCTTAGATAGATTTGAGCCTTGGGCATTTGAATGTTTTATGAGGCTTGCTACATATGGCTTGTTAATGCATGACAACAGAAAAATACATTGTGTATATGAATTTCACTTCTGGTATTAACTTGTGGGAAGCTTAACAAAATGCAGTTCAAGACAGGAATCTTAGTTACTTTTTACAGCTGTATGACAATTCAGTGCAGAGTATGAGAACTGCTGTTAAGCTGTGAGCTCTACACATATCCCAGGAAATGGAAGTGAGCACACCTGATGATTCTGAAATCCACAGAGAGTTTTTGAAACTCTGACAATATACAAAAGGAATGTTATTTACAAATACATAATGTCTCTAAATGATTCCTTTAAAAAAAAAAAAAAGGAAATAAAAAAGGCAACTAGAAAGATGTATTTGTCTCAGTGCCTGGGGCTACGCAGTAATCAGTCCTTATATTCATTTTAAGAACAGATAACACAGTTTGTTTTAACTGTTTAGAATGAAAATTTATAAAACAAGCCAGAAGAAAATGTATCTCAAATATTCTTGACTATCTGAGCACACATCTTTCACTAAGTATTTATGAAGTTTTAGAAGTCTGCTCAGTGCTTTAAAATTACTGGGAAAGTGCTTCCCAATACAAGTATCAGTCACGAGTTCCTTCTTTAAATCTGATCTTCTGAATGATGCAGGTTGTCACTGATGATGCCAGCCTGTGATCTAATAGGTTGTGGCTAAAGTAGTNGGTTTTAGCCAATGAAATCTATTTAAAGGTCAGTTAAAGCCCTTGTATGAAAGTATTGCCTTAGATTTCTCTAAGTATGTTATCAGTATAACTGAGCTGAATGAAGACTTAATTTTGCTGTATTATAGGAGTCATAAATGGAACTACAGAGTTCAAAGGGAATGTATTGTGCTTTGTTTTTGTGAAATACGTCTTGGAGTTTTCACTAAAAAAAAAAAAAAGGATTTCCAAAAAAAGTCATTTT
>VWZG01000460.1:1721028-1744218 GCA_013396735.1 Grallaria varia
CACAGCTTTGCATTTGCAGGTCTACCTAGAGTCTCCAAAGATAAAAGCACCAACATACAGACATCAAAAACAATTTTCCCAGTACTTCTGAATTGTGTGGAATTTGGAAGAACTGTAGTTCTTAGGAGACTCTCTGGCTTCAGGAAGTATGGGCAATTCAGATAAGCTTTGAATGAGCATCAAACACTTTGCTGCTTACTGCTTATCTTCTATTTCAAACTGAAATTTTTTAGGCTTATCTGTCACAACAAAAAGGGAAAGGAGGCGAGGTGCTATCATGGTCAAAAATTTGTGCAACCATCAATAATAAGAGATTTATTAGTTCTCTTAGACATTTCCCAGTACCTGCACCCTAAGGCTAAAAACTGAAAGTAGTCAGAAGTTTGGTCTGTGTTGATGTAACAAAAGCATTTAAAAATACCAGCTCTTATCTCCATAACTGTTACTCACTGTGAGGAAAAGATAAAATTTCAATTAACTGGAGGTGAAATATTGGTCCAATGTGTTTTCTTCCTTGTTTTTGATTGCTTCTTGTTTTCAGGATAGTTAGACATATTTACTAATAGTCATCCTAAACTGGAGGGTTTTTTTCCCAACAACTCTGCTTTGACAATTTGTAATAAGGAAATGTTGCTTTGTCAGAAGCAAGTGCTGTAATATTTGGTTCTCAGCTAAGTTGCAGTGATGTTATTTTCATTGATACTTCTTTCCTATATATTCTTACAAATTCCTGTTAAAACAAATTGTGAAGCACTTTGTTTTATTTTTGGTGTACTTCTCAGTTGTAGAGAATATATCCAAGAAAACTAAAAAGAACTACTACTATTTTCAGAGTTAGTTATCAGCTTTAAAAAGGCAGTTTAAACACTTCAGTGATATTTATGGTAAAATTTTGTTGTGATTGACATTTTGAGGCTTGTTTGTTGGTTTGTCAGGTTTTTAGGCAGGTGTTTTTGTTTTGGTTTTTTTTTCACTTTTTTTTTCCCCCTTTACAAAAAGATTTCCTAAGGAACAAAAAAGGCATTTGAAACTCCAGTTGTTTATTAGTACTGATGATTTTTCTAGGAGTCTACTTGCTGATTATACTACTTTCTTCACAACAGTTTTGCTCCTTGTAATTAGAATGGACTCAAACTGGTCAATAACTTGACATGGTTTTAGGGTTCACTATTCCACTTCATATTAGACGATGCTTCCATCGTGGTTGTTTTTCCATGTGTACTGTGGAATCACAATTATGAATGGAGAACTCAGTATATTATAAAGATCATCCCTTTGTTTTATGAAGTCCTTCTACAGATGTCTGGTGTCAGGTTTCACTACACAAAGAACCTATGGCATTTGTTACTTTATTTTTCCTTACATAGGTACAATAGTTCCATTTCTCATTTAATTTTATTTCTTCTTGTTGGTTTTATTTTTTGTAAAACTGTTGCTGCGGCTCTGAGCCCAATTAATTTTTCCACACTGTCTCATCCTTTACATACCAGCTTAACCTCTTATGAAATCCAGCAATCAGACAGTGGAGTCATGAAGACAGCTAAATCCCTGTCCACAAACACTTTTGACCGATTGTTTTGGAGAAAATTTTGGGGTATAAGGTCCCATATGTAATCTTCATAGATTTTAAAATTTCTACAATTATCTTTTCTAATTTTCTAAACTTCTGAAATTACAAGGGTTAAAGTTGATTTTGTTACTCTAAATTTTTGAAATAAAGGTCCAAGGAATGTTTTCATAAGGAACCAACCTTAAATCTTTTGAGGTTCTTAATTGCAATTCTACAGTAGTTTTCCTAACACATTTTACACTGTAATTCTTTTCTCTGTAGAATAATTATATCCATTTCACTAAGTCTAAATAAAACCTATTTGTCCTTGAAAAAAGGCAGTAACATGTATTATATGTATTTATATATAAATATATAAATGAAAAACTCCTCTCTATGTAACCAGTGTTATACTGAATATGATTAAGTTCAGTTTTGCTTATGGAAATAAGCATATTATTAAAAAATACACTGTGTTGCTTGCACTTGCTGTGGAAGGGTAATTTAACTCGCCATGATAAAGACAAACTGCAGTAATATATGTATTATTACTTACATTATCAGAGAAGTTATGGCCAAGAGTCAGTTGATGAATTGTAGTATTAGCATTAATCTATTGCTCCCCTTTGTCCTATAAAAAAGGGAGAAAACCTAAATGCTTTGATGCTATGTTTAAATAACAAAAAGTAAGAATTTCTGGAGGATGAATTTATTCACCCTTGTATTCTTCCTATAGGTATTTATACATCATTATTAGGGTAGTATTTATCTGTCTTGAGTGAAATAAATAGAACAAAATGCTTGTCTTGCAGGTTTTCCAAACTTCAATGACATTTGTAGTTGAACCCTTCCACTTTCTGCAAGATTTTCTTCACTGTGGACATTGGCCACTATTCCAACAGCAATTTTATCATGGCAATTAAGGACACACGGTAGCCATTTTCTCTCTTAAGTACACAGTGAAAGCTTGCGCTAAACACCTTCTACTGCCGCTCACTGTGACTTAGGCTCATGATTCCCAGGGTTCTTTTGGGTATTACTTCTTCCCACTACAGTTTCCTATCCCTAAAGAACATGAACTACTTATTTTATATTTATTATATCTTTATTATGCATAAAACAACGTATTTAGCCAATAAAAAAGATTAATGCTTTTGCTTTTGCATGGTTGACCACCTAATCAAGATGACTTATCATCATGACTATTCCACAATATTAATTTTTTGTCGCAATCTTTATAGAGCTGTGCATATGACAATGACTTAATTGAAATATGTCATATGTCAGCCAGTGGCTACAAATATCAACTGAAAGGACCATGTACAGAAAAAAACTCACACTAGATATAAGCATAAGACATAATTGAAATCAGTTATATTTAAAATTTATTGTAATTTAATGTAGGAATCACTAAATCTGAATTTGCAAAATATTTTATAACTTGTATTTTAACAGTTAATGTGTAGTAAGTCTGCATGTGAATTTTTTTAGCCTTTTCCCCTAAAGTTAGTACAGAAAAAAACTCACACTAGATATAAGCATTTAAATTTAAGGGGGACTCAGTTATGAAATAAACTGGGAATAGAGAATAGCTGTACATTCTTTGATAGCTGTCTTTTATATTATACTAGATAGCTGTCTTTTATATTATACTAGAAAAACTTTCTCAATGACACCCTTATCACTAACATCATCCCACTGTGCATATGACAATGACTTAAGTCACTGGTCAGAATATTAGTTTTTCTATAATCAACATCCAAACTTCAAGGAACTTAAGGGACATCTAATTAAAGTAATATCAGTCTTTAGGGTCCTTAGGGCACTCATGATATCCTAAAGCAAATGTTTTGTTTGAGCTATTTTTTGTCTCAATTGATTTGTTATATATACTCAGATACCATGCCAAGAGATCAGTGTTTACAGTGGGATGATGTTAGTGATAAGGGTGTCATTGAGGAAGTTTTTCTAGTATAATATAAAAGACAGCTATCAAAGAATGTACAGCTATTCTCTATTCCCAGTTTATTTCATAACTGAGTCCCCCTTAAATTTAAATGCTTATATCTAGTGTGAGTTTTTTTCTGTACATGGTCCTTTCAGATATTTGTAGCCACTGGTTCATATAAGTTACTTATTCTTCTCTAGCAAGTAATCAAAAGCTGTCCAGACTTAGTGGAACACTACACAATAACTGTTAAAATACAAGTTATAAAATATTTTGCAAATTCAGATTTAGTGATTCCTACATTAAATTACAATAAATTTTAAATATAACTGATTTCAATTAATTTTTTTATTGTTTAATTCCTCTTGAACTTATTTCATCCTATGTCCAATGTTTCAGGAAAATGTGATCATAAAAACTGTGTATTTACAGCTTTTTAGTTAAAATATGGTTAAGTTTGAAGATATGAACTTTAGAAGTGGTAGGAGGAATGTGACTTACCAGGCAGGTCTCTATATTACAAGATCTAAAGGATTATTATGACTAAGCTAAATTGTCTGCATCTAGAAAACTTCACGTTAACTCTATTATTTCTTGTTTGGTTCGAGGATTATTGCTGGAAAAATGTGAAGTCTTTAATGGAACAGTACCAGTGCTGAATATACCACAACTGTGGTGCCCACAGTTATTCTACCTGATTTTTTTCAGTTTATTATAGATGCCACCTTTTATGACTCTGCTTATCTTCACATACTAGCAGTTTATATCAGTATAAAAGCCTTTTTTTGTCGATTAAATAAGTTTTATGGAAATAAATCTCCAACTTCCTCATTGCTGGTGAACTCAGATCTCTATTTACCCCAGCTGTAAATCCTGTTGGAAGCTGCTTTGCTTAGAGTTAAATTGCTCTAAGGAGCACTTGAAAAATCTCGAAGGGCCCTGGTAAAAGACAGTGGTATGTTGTAGAGCTCCTCTATATGCTCAGTCCTTTGCTTTTATAGTTGCAGCAGCATGGAACTGTGAGTATGCTAACATGTTTAGAGACAAGTATGGAGCTCTAAGATCTATTAACACAATTTTCGAGCCAGGAGCAATACCTGTAGTAAGACGTAGTATAGGTATCTTACATTTAGTCCCTGCTGTGTCACATGGCTATTCTGGGTATGCACACGGAACAAAATTTTGTATACAATAAAAGCAAGAGGTTGGCTGTCACAGGGAAAACTGCTCAGCTCATGGGTTGGAACAAGTAACATTTAGAGCAGCTTAATGATTTCTTAATTACATGTTATTTACTGTCAGTGAGCCAGTCACTCTTGATAGCTATGGTAACATGCACAAAATGTTAATGAAGACTTACCATTTCCTTGTTGGAGGTCATGGTGTTGGTGAGGTGCCTTCTTCCAGTGCCAAACCAGGTTTAGATGTCTGTCCTGTTATCCTATTCTCACTGAAAGATCCCTCACAATTGTTCGTGATTCTAACTCCACTTTTTCAGTCAAGCTAAGTTCAACTTTAGTAACTGTGTGAAAAATTTAAGGAAATAATTGTAACAGGTCATGTCAAAGCATGACTCAATTCCAGACAACAATGATAAATCAGGCTGGTGAGCTGTAACTAAATGTGACTCCCATGGTGTTTCTTTGTAAGAAGGCAGAGGAGAATGGGAATGAGCCGAGTGGAGAACCAAAGAGCATTAGAAACACTGCATGGAAGTATTTGCTAAATCATAGTGTAATTCTTCAATAGCAATGAATATTACTCTGGGAAGCGGTCTTCCTGCGTTCTTCCTTGGTATACTAATAAACATGACTGGCAATTCCCAGAATAGTTATTTGTAATATTCATTTATGCTTATTTATATAGCCTTTGGGACTCTACTGTCCAAAAATGTATAAAAATTGTATTGATAGCATAGATAACATGAGACTGAACCCATAGTGTTTCAGTAACTGGCTGCCTTCTGCTAAACATTCCCCACCACCAATGTGCCCTGAAAACTGAAGGTAATAACTGAAATCAGAAGTTATAAAATGATTTTTTTCTTTCATTTAAAGAAAGCAATCCAGACACTTACATGAGATCATTTAGTTTCCAAAGAATGTAGTCTCATACTTCAGTGGCAGAATGACTGGTAGAAAGACTCCAAGGGACATGCTTTGGGTTTAGCAGCCTTTCTGCATATAATCAGTTACAAGATCAGAAGCTTAATTAAATGAGAGATGTAACAGGTTATGTGAAACACCAAGAGAAAAGAGAATGACAGCTATAATGGAAATGCATTTAATTATCAGTAAAAAGTTTAAGAACATACTAAGTATTTCAGCTGTGCATTCCTTTGAATAAAGTATGGCTACTCATGAGTGGCAAATATTTGTTGGGGAATGTATTGTTGTGGAAGGTAATTACTATTAGGTTTTAGCTTGTGCTATACCCAGGATGGTTTTGATTACCAAGCCTCTAAAACATTCCCAGTAGAGAGGACTGTCAATACCACTGATGTGTATCTTGCACTTTTCTTATGCTTTGCAATTCTCTTAGAAGTATTATGAAGAGACTAGAAAGTGTAAGCATGCATACTGAAACATGCTCTGCTTGTCACTATTTTCTTTTCTCTATAACAAACATTTGAAAAAGGTTATTAATTTTTTTGGAGGCTGACATGGTTCGTTTGCCTCTGAAGCAATCCATTTTAATGTGAGAAGACAGAATAGTTTTAGCAGCTTCCTAAAAACTGTCAATAACTATTACACTTTCCAGAATTTGATGAATCTAACCAGTTTTTGCCTTTTGTAAGAAAACTACGTCAGCCTACATGTATTCTTTCTTTTGCAAATCATGAGTCACTATTTCTAATCTGCCTTTCATTGTTGATGCAATGAAATTGCTCATTAAAAACATCTCAGAAATAGATTTGTATGAAAAAATTGTAGAGTATAATCATAGATAATATTAGCAGGGATGTGAAAAAAATGCAATCTTTTTCCGTCTTTTCCTATCTTCCTTTTTAATGTGCATTGAATTGTTGATCTTTACTACTTCAAAAGATAAATTCAGGTTTATTATGTACCTCGTATCTTGATATCTTATTGACTATAGTACATTATGCTTCTTACTTGGTAACATAGTCTGGCATCCTACCAAGAACAAGCTATACTTTAGTACCATTCATTGCAATGTCTGACTGCTTTGGAATGGAGGAAAAGCCTCTTGACAGATGTCCTGACACAGCAATAATGAAAAGGTCGTACCACACTTCCTGCGGCATTTGTCTTGTTTCTTTAGTGGCTGTGTACTGAAAACTAGATCAAATTACATCTAATTAGGGAGACTGAGTTCTGAAATAAGGTAGGGAGCTTTTTATTAAAGTTATTACACATTATCTCTGAAAATTCTAAAACTTTTCAGTAGCATTTTGTCAACATTCTTATTCATATCCAGTCTTAAAACATTTTACCTTTCCTAAAGATCAAGGTCACAAAGCTCAGCAGTTCTTGTTTTATGGGGCCTCGGGGCCATTTTGAACTATTACTACCACAGGTATTGTTGATTATGATTGAATACTGAAATCACAGACATTCTGAGCAAGCCTTCCCTGACAACATTGTCAGCATACGGACTAGGACATGCACAATGTTTTGTGACAATTTCAAAAATACTCACTTATCAATTATTTTATCTTCCATTGATAAGTCATAATTGATTAAAGGCTAATTCTAAAAATACTATGTATTTGAGCAAATACAGCAAATTAGTTTCTTTTGTCATGATGCTTTGATTTTAGAAATCAAAGAAAAAAGAATTGATGCTGAAAAAAATATTTTCTGTGTTGATATACAACAGTAATTTGGTTAAATTTGGAATAGACTGTTTTGAAAGACTACAGAAGTCTGACTTGATTGGTTTTGTTAGAGCCATATACTGTTAATTACAGTGGCAACAGTGTCATCATTATGGGACGAGTAAAATGAGGTGCTCGGTTGTGCAGTTATTACACTGCTTAAAAATGGACACATTTATTTTACTTTGTGTCAGGCCTCTTCTGTGTAAGCAATAGCAACAATAAACTTTGTTACATTCCTGCTAATTTCATATTTTAAAATGCTTAGATGGAAAATTTGGTCTGACGTTAAGCAGCAGTTAAAAGTCACCAAGGTTGTTCCCATCACATTCTCTTCTAAATGGAAAAGAGATTATGATTAATACATTTGGAGAGAACCTACACACAATAAATCTTATTTTCCCTCTGCTTCTTATAACAAGAAGAGGTGAGTCAGAAAACAGTGTTCTATATTTTGTAAACATTAACTATACACTTCAAAAACTGACTCAAAAATAACTTTTTTATTTTTAATTGAATAATTGTTCAGTAATGGTAACTGTTTAACTAAATGCTTACATTTTTCTTTCCCACTGTTTTGTCTTCTAGTGATTAATGTGTGATATACTCAGGTGTATGACTAATAGAAGTTCTTTATGGACTCAGCTAGGTTTTTTACAAAATCCAGTGAAAATACAGAGACTGAAGGAGCAAACAGATCTTTCAGTCCAACCCTGTCCTCAAAGGCCAAGTTATCAGAGTCAATATCCCTTGTAAAAATCACTTATATTCTTATATGATCTATACTTGATATACTATACACTGAAACATGACTCACTTATGCCTAGTAAGAAAACTTTTTATTACTGAAGAAGCATTCCTCTAATACTGTAGATGACATAGCAGCAGGACTGATGAACTTGACTTTCATTAAAAAGTATGATGGAGTGTAATAATTGAACCAAAAAAACAAAGCTGAAGAAAAAAAAGAAAGTGAAATGAATGCAGCTTTGATACAGTCTCTTAATTCTTCTTATTATTCTTTATAAAAAACATGTTTTATTCATTTGCGAAGTGCATTTATTGACATGTTTTTATAATCTGAATAAGATTCAATTATAAATAATTTTTATTTGATTTATTTTATTATGAGAAGATACTGTGAATTTTAGGACTGAATGATTCGATGCTGATGGAACTTACATTCACAAGTATTTTTGTGCTTTTGATCTATTCTGTTGCTTTCTCCATTTCCCTTTCTTTCCCAAGTGGTTTTTCCTCTCACACTGTGCTAATTCCATCTCTGAGTTAAATACTGATATGCCCTGCTGGGAACAGGGGAGAAGGGTTGCACAATGGCCTGGACAACAACAGCTGACAAGAAGCGATGTGAGAGTAATTCTGTGTGACTGGAACAACCAAAACTGTCTGAGATGGTTTGCAGAAATCGCAGTGCTGCTGAATACGATGATGACCATCATCCACATTGAAGAGCAACCAGGGAATTACAAAAAGGCTTTTGAAACAGTGAAGAAACGCCTTGAAAAGAAATGTCTAAGTTGCATGGAAAGTATGCCATAATGATGAGGGACCTTGGAGTGAGACAGATGACAGCACAGCAGCTGCTTAAATCTATCTTGACACTGGCAGCGCTGGGGCACCCACAGAGAGATTTGTAAATATGGGAACCTGAACCTCCAGGACTGGAGGGGACTTTACAGCTGTGAGCCTGCTTAGTGCAAAGCTCTGTTTATTAGAAATCGTGAGGTACACATTGTTAGAGAGCAAAAAAAAGTAATTCTAAAGAAATTCTCCCTCCTCACGCAATAATTATTTTACTTGACTTTTCCAAAGACTCATAATTTTCATCATTGTAAGTATTACCAAGTCTAATCCTAGAGGAAGAAGTACAAGGCTTATAAAAATGCTAATTTAAGAAAGAAATTTTAAATAATAGATGAAGTATAAAAAATTGTATTTAAATTTTCTTCTTTGACATAGCAAAATAGAGACTAGATTCTTAGTAGAGAAATTCTTTAATGCGGACTCATTTTGTACAGTTAAAGTGTAGCCTCATATACCTCAGTGCTGCTCTGAGCCAGGCCCTTGACATTCTTCCAGCTCCCAAGTGTATGTGTTGTACTCTGCCGAGGTATAAACAATTGAAGAAACAAACCGTGTCGTGGTATGCAGAAATGAATTAGAAAAGAGAATGATGGCACCAGAATGTGCCATCAGACTACCATTTTTGTGCTGGTACTGCTGAACCACAATTATCTTAGCCAAGAACAAAGAGTTATTTAAAATAAAACACAATTTTCTCTCAATGCGGACTAGTCAAAATACATAGAGTGAAATATATAGAGTGCAAGTCTGCAGTGATGTAAAATAGCTTGCCTTAAAGGGTGAGTTTTCCAAATCAGTGTGACCTTTTCATTTCCCAGAGTTATCAGCCTGTTCATGGATGATTCTTTTTCAGGTGCTTTACAAATGAGACAAACTGCCTTGAAATTTTACTCTAAGCCTCTCTACTATCAAGAGTCCTGATTCTTTTCTGTCACACCCCTTGTTCTTGTGTGTGTTGTGCTGTGCAGCAGCTCGGGGGTTAATGATCCGGAGCAGGTGGCAGGGGCCTGGTTAGACCCTTCCTCTGGGTGATCTGGTCTCAGGTGTGCGGTGAGGCTGCCACAGGTGCCCATGAACTCCGGCACACCAGGTACCAGAACGGAGAGAGAAAGGCAGCATGCGCCAAAATGACCCACCAGAGGAGAATGCTGTGCCTGGTACTGAAGGAGGCTGCGGCTCTTCAGCTGAGTGGTCTCCGCACTGAAGGAGTAATTCCCTTCTGAGGGAACTGTTGCCAGAGCTGGAAATCTCTTGAGGGAAGTGCTGCTCAGAATTCTGCCACCCCAGAGCAGGGGCATTGCTGAGGGAAGTGCTGCTGTGCTGGAGCAGGGACACTTCTGAGGGGCTGTGATGTCACACTGTTGATGTCACACTGGAGCAGGGAGACCAAGGAACTGTACTTACTTTGGGGGCATGTACATATATAATGAAACTTACGAAATGTTGGTGTTCCCAGAGCCACAGGGAATTTGAGTTGGGGCTAGCCCCAGCTCTCTAACTTGCATTAGAACATTCCCTGAACACAGAAATACCTGAAGTTTCAAAGCCAAAGAATAATAAATTGTTCGTTCTGTAGCTGTCGCTGTAAGCAGAGGCTACAAACAGGGCAGCTTCTCATTAAGGGTAATATCTGTTAGAGCTTACACTACATTTAGAATAATTGATACAGCAATTCCATTCCATTACTGTTGATATGTGGACTGAATATCTTTAGCTTTTGTAGTGGTTTAGACACAGTTGTGCTGACTTCAGAAAAGTGTTAGTGGTGAAGTATGAAAGGGATTAGGGTTTATTACTACTAATCTAAAATATTTTAATGAAACTCAGATTGACTGTTATATTTTTATAATCTTTTCATCCCTTCATATATGGAAGGAGGGGTACGATTCAGTCTTCCTGCTCAGAAATTTTCAGTGATCAAAATCGTTTCAAATGGCTTCTTCTCCCTCTCTTCCCCTCCTTCATCGTGTGAATGGATTCTGAGTACACAGATGGAAGTAAAAATCAGATTACACTTGTCTTCCATTCTAATGATTCCTGACCAGAATATTTATGTGGAGTGCTTCTATGTATGTTGCCCTTTTTCTTCATATCATGTGGCAGTTTATGGCATTGTCTTAAAATAGAGGGTATAGGAAAAGGAGCGTTTTGCTTTCTCAGATGTTATTAGCTGTGTTAGGTCATGGAGCCAGTTTGATTTTAAATAAGCTGGATTACCATGGAACTCATGTGGAAGTACCTGTGACATTCACATGAACACCACATGAATTGTTACTCATCTGCAGGTTATAGTGAATGCTAAATGAGTATCAAAGATAAATATAACTATATTCCATCTTTGTGATCAGGGCAGCTGTGTGAGTAGAAAAGTAAGTGTGTCCTTGATAAAAACGGTAGGAGAACTTGCAAAATCACAATGCAGCATCTGTGCTGGAGGAAAAGATAGACTAGCAGATTCTCTTAGCAGCTGGGGGGCAAACGGAAACATGCTACTGGTATATTGCGTGTGTAGCTAGTGGAATGAGCTATGGAATATCATGCAAAATGTACGAATGGAAGCCTGTTGGTGAATGAGTCAGGCATGAAAAGAAATACAGTCAGTGTTCATCAGCACTGTGTAGTGCCAAGTGGGTAGAATTTTGGCTGTGCTGAAAAGCTTGGATGCTTGCTACTGATTTATTTTTTTCTTGATGTTTGTTTCATAAACCAAAGCTCACTGGTGTAACTGCGAAGTCTTCTTCTGCAGAGCAGATTAAACTAATCTCATGGCGAAAATCACGCTCAGCTGATGCACTGTCCTTCACCCAGCAAGAATACATATTTCAAGGTTTTCTCTTTTTGAAAAGGACTAGAGGAAGTTGGATGAATTTCATGCATCAATTGCAGTGTTGCATCAATGTACATGCTTAGAGGAGCCTTGCAATTTATTAAACTTTTCTAAAAATATTTGTATAAACCTTGTTTCTTCCTGAAAATGTTGCTAGAGCTAGAAAATAGTTAATCCTCTTAGGTAACAATGTGCATTTGACCAGATTTCATAGGAAAACTATCAGTGCCAACAGAGATATAATTTGTAGCTAAATGACAGAGGTAACACACTTTTAGTACACTTTTTTAGAAGATATATTCAAAGTGCCTTGCTGTAGGCTTGCGGGATTCCTACAAGCTGCCTTCAGAAAGGCGCTGGCAATGGTAGACACCTTTAGAAATGGTAACATTTGCCATTTTTTAGGGCCTTGTATTATGCAGATGAAGCATCTGTAGTAGAAACTTTGAATAAATTATGCACCTTTTTTGTCAGTAGAATTAGATTACATGAGTAGCATCAATTAAGGCACTCAGTATTCAGAGTTCAGTGTTTGGTGTTCAGTATTCAACAGGCAGTTGTGTCTGCATTTTGGCAAAGTTGAGTAGTTTTCCTTGAATAAGTATTATTTACAGGTTACAGTAAAAACACCTTCTGTTAGCACATATGCTGATAGTTCTTCACAATACTAGTCTGAGGAGTACATACAGAACTGAAAGGGTATGAATCACTACTATTCTCTACTGTGCAAATCACCACTAATCTTAATGCTTTAGACTTTAATTTTAAAATTGATTTTGATCAATACTGTGAGAGTTATAATTGTAATGTTTCTGTTGCTGAAGGATATGGACAAAATTTCTCAGATAAAGCTCAAGCTTTTATAGCTAGAATGGAGCAGCAGCATGGGATGAGCCTGCTGAGTGCTTATACAGTGTAGAGTTTCACAGTGAAATGCATCTTACAGGCATTATAAATCAATTTGTGGAATGGAAAACAAACTACAGGCATCTGCTATCTGGGATTTATGTATTTTTATTCTTTTGCTCCTGTCTTTACAAACATGATGGGAAAGTCAGAAAAACACATTATGTCAAGTAAACAACACCAAGGGCCTGCAGGGCAGTCATAAAGGTGTTTAAACAACCATTTCAAATATTTGTGATTAGTAAAAAGAAGTTGAAGAATATGCTCTTCTTATTCTATAAATGCACTTAAATCAAACAAAACTTCTAATCAATCAATATAGCCACTAGTTTTTTGGTTCTAATGACCTGAATGTCAGTGCACTGGAAAAACTATTGACATACTCTGTTTCTGGCTTTACTCTGTGACACAGTCTGTGCCCTTTATTTATCAGCTTTACCATTAGTCTGCAATTTGTGACCCAACTGAATTTTCTTCAGAATTTACAGTACTCAGGTGTTTGGTATTACTGCTTCATTCTTGGTCGTGTCATGTGAGAGAGAACTATGTGCAAGCAGATTTTTATTTCATCTACTGACTTCAAATTTTCAAGAAAAAGTTTGCTATTGCTGTAAAATTTAAATGGGAAATACATATCTGTAGACTACAATTTCTTCTTCCTAAGGAGAAATAAGCTACTGCATTATAGTAGCTGACTGTATAAGTTGTGACATGGTGAGAGGAGGCAAATCCTGCACAATGGAGTGGGAAATTAATGGAAGAAGAGGAAGGATGAAATCTTTTAGGGAGCGGAAAACTAAGCTCAGGTTCCTTTCTTCCCTTAAGTGGTCCTGAGTGTATCTAAAACTACCTGTGGATTCCTTTTAAAGCAGTTCCTTGATGAAGGGCCATAATATATGTAGTGTGTGGTACAGGAGGGCCTAAAATTTCAGGAAAAAAAGGTAGAGGGCACAGGTAACAAATAAGTACACAGGGGAGTAGGAAATAGATAAGAACATTTTTCAAAGTTTCACTTATGAAAGGTTCATGTGCACAAACCTCTGCACACACGTACTTCTGCATAAATACCTAAAGACTGTTCTTGAATGATTTTAACTGGGTGCATTTAAATGAGAGTAGTGATAAAGTAGTCATCTTGACAGGAATGTTTGATAAAATAGTACCAACATAGATGGTTCATTGTACCTTTATGGTGGATTTTACGGTTCATGACAGGCATGATATATTAAAGCATAGAGTCAGATCAGATAGTTAAGATAACTATTTCAGCAGTACCACAGAGTCTCCATGGATTTAAATGTAGTACCCAATTTCAGAGAGAATTGTGTCAGATCTGTACTTTCTACATGTGATGATGGTGAGTGACAAAGAATGCAAAACACAAAAGAGTAAAAAGTCTGTAAAGTACAGGAATAACGAGAAGCTTCAGCTAACTTCCTAACTCTTGGATAAGTGCCATATTAGGACAGAATGTTTGCTTCTGTCATATCTAAAATTTCGATCAGTCATTTTTTGAAACAATTAGAAAAATCTTCAAAAGGAGATTCTAAATTCAGTTCTGATTCAAGATGTACTAGAGATCATAATGGACTTACATTTAACTTCTCTGTGTAAGACAAGCAGCAGGAAATTTCATTCCTAAAGTATTTTTAAGTCAAGAAATTGCTTAAAGGAAAATAAAAAGAAATAGATAAAAGGTTAACCTGGTTAACCAAGTTGATGATTTGACATATCAAAGAGCTTTTTTAGAGTCAATGTATTTGATATTTTATTGGAGTTAATCTATACCACAACAAAAAATGGTAGAGGGGTGACAGGCCATCAAAATTCATCCAGATTCATTCAACAGGATAAGGAGGAGAATTAAGGTTTTTTTAGGTCAAGTTTAGAGAGTGAAAATCATTTCTGAAAAATAAGAACAGAAAACTGTTTCAAGTCCAGCAAGTTCAAAAAAAAGTCTCAACAGTCTAATTGAACAGTTATTTTCTGTTTTAACTTATTGAAGTCCAAAATTTTTATAATAAGTTTTTTAAACATCAGGAGCTCTGCTACAGATTTGTGTTGCACGCACACACTCACAAGTTAAATGTATAACATATGTAACGTTATAACCTACGTTATAATAATTTCATGCTATATGCATGTTAGATATGCAATATATTGTGATTATGCTATAAATATGCTGTATATGACTATATATAGCATGTTACAGCTATATATAGCATAGATATAAAATATTTAACACAAATACTGCATATAATTCTACAATGCTAGTGATAGAAGTCTGTGGCAAATGCACATATTATTCCTGTTTAGTCTTGATTGAGCTGTGCAGACCCATCAAGGGCCTTTCAGCTTCAAATCTCATCTCTATCTTTTTGACAGGTATGTTATTAATTTTTTTACTTTGGTGAGTAGAGAATCATATTTTTAATAAGGAAATGGGCAGGCTCCATGTCTAGAGGATAATCTAGACTTTTTCATTCCTCTGTCATAAGATTTTATACCTTGAGCTAAAGAAGATCCCATTTACTGCTAGTATCTTATTGGTTTTGATTTTTAGGCAATATGGCATAGGTTTTCATTGTCTGTATGTTGTATAAAGGTAATGTCATGGGGTACAAATACAATTAAGAGGATCAGATATGTATTGTAATAGGGAAATAGTATTTGTAACAATGGGAGAGATTGCTTGAAACTTCTCCAAAAACTGCTCAAGTCTTCAGTTGTTGTTTTTACAAAAAATCCCCCAAACTATTGTTGAATAGTTTTGTTCCTTGTCAACCCCCCAAATCAACTTTTTTTATTTTTTAATCTATTGTTAAGATTTTGACACTTTTGCATTCAATGGCAACTAATAGAAGTAAGTTGTCTGGAAAGAGATGAGCCAAAGGACAGATGAGAATGAAGAAAATCAAGAATTTTTATCTTAGAGAATGAGTTATGAGGTAACATTAAGAAGATAAATACATGCAGTCTGAGTAAGTGCTATCTGAGAAGCAGCAACAAGTTCAGAGCAAGGGTGTGAACACTTGTGTGAAGATGAAATACATTCACAAGAAATGTAATGGCATAATGGAGTGACAGTGAAATTTTAGTCTGGCTCTTACTGTATTTCTTTGCACATCTGTTTGATTGAATAAAAAATGATGGCTTGATTTAACAATATCAGGGAGTTCAGGTTGGCAAAATAATGAGCTGCCTTTGCTGGTAGTTGAATATTGAATGAATTCTCTAAATAGTTCCAGAACTTTGGGATTTTTTTCAATTTCTACTGCTATATTTCTCCCCAAATATTAAAAATATCCCCTTCTTATGTATTGTCCCCTATAAAAAAATTATTGGTTCATTAAAAAAAGTTTGAAGAATTTGAAAATATTGGTATTTCATTTTAACATGGCAGTTTTACTTTTTAGAAAGTGTTCTGTAAAATTTGATTCATAATCCTTTGGACTGAAGACATTTGTGTAGACTATTCGGACAGGAGACAGTGATAGCAACTCAACTTTTTAATTTTTCAAAATATATGATATCAGTAGATTTTTATACCCTGGACAAGCCTGATAAGTTCAAAAAAGTCTAAACCATCTGATTTACAAAAAAAAAAAAAAGGAACCTGGATGTGTACCTGTTCAAGCAGGTCCAGAGGAGGCCACAAGGATGCTCAGAGGGCTGGAGTGCCTCTGCAATGAGGACAGGCTGGGGTTTTTCAGTCTGAAGAAGAGGTGGCTCCAGCAACCCCTCATTGCAGCCTCCCAGTACTTAAAGAGCGCTTATTAAAAAAAAAAAAAAAAAAAGTGATTTTTTTTTACATGGGCAAATAGTGATAGGGCAAGGGGAATTGTTTTCAACTAAAATAGGTGACATTTAGGTTAGATATTAGGAGTAAATTCTTTTCTGTGTGGTGAGACACCCGGACAGGTTGTCCAGAGAAACTGTCAGTGCCCCCTTCCTGGAAGTGCTCAAGGCCAGGTTGGACAGGGTCTTGAGCAACCAGGATAGTGGAAGGTGTCCCTGCCCATGGAGGGTGGGGGTTGGAAAAATATGATCATTAAGGTCCCTTCTAACTCAGACTTTTCTATGATTTGTGGACTGAGAATTGTGGGAAAACTAGACTATTACTTTAGGAAGCAATATGAACAGAAACTTACTCAGCATTTCTGTATATGTGTGTTTTTTCGTCATTCAAATGAAACTGGTACAAAAAAGTTTCTTTGGAATATTTGCCTTCAGTTTTTCAGTGATACTGAGAACTATTGTCTAGAGAATCTCATTCTTCAAATGCTTTATTCTGTAGTCAACTTACTATTATTTAGTTATGCTGAGACATATCATCATGAGGTCATTTAAGTCACTGTTTGTCAATGCTGAGTGACATCTGAATGGGAATTAGCAGAGCTATGCAAAGTAGTGTTAGCAGTGGTGGTTCCTTCTTGTTGGAGGACGTAAGCAGTCCTTTGCTGTCAGCTGTACTCTAACTGGTTCAATACTCTTTGTCATTTCCTTAAGAACAGTTAGAATGTAAGATTATTGTTGTAATAATTTTCAAAAATAATCAGGTATCAGGTTCACTGCCAGGTTTGTAATTAGATCAGATACTTCATTTAGTGTATTTACATTATGGAACATCATGCACTGCTGAGGAAGTGTGGGGAAGAGTTGCTCATCATATATTCCACAATTTATTCTAAACATAAATACTAAACCAACTGAACCATAAGCCTTAGGTGAATAGATTTCTCTACTTGTATTATTTACTACTTGGACAAATTAGGTGTACATAATAACCAGCTGTCGACCTCCAGATGTAGTACAGTCAAGCTGCATAAATTCTGCAGACTCAGACACTGACTTTCCCTGATGTAGGGATTGGTGGGCTGCTGTAAATAATTTCATGCTGTGTAACCTAATTTCATGCCAGCTTTGTTTTTATTTTTATTTTTCTAGTAATTTAATGAAAAGTATCTATGAGTAGCAGAGTCTGATTGCAGTGAAACTGCCAGAGCTCTAGTGTTTGAGAACATCAAGGTGGAAGAAACCAGAGAATGTGACATTTCAACTACAGTGCTTGCAGCAAATAACAGATAATTAATGAGCGATGAGTCCTCACTTGTAATAAAATGTTTAGCTGTAATTCAAATGTTGCAGAAAATCTAAGTCAAGCTGCTCCAGATAAAAACCACTATTTCTGTTCTAACCAAGATAAATCATAATCTACTTCAGTGAATATTTCCAAATTAGCAAGCATAAAACTTCTCCAGAGCTGTAGTAGAAAGCTATGCCACTTCTTGGTGTTTCTTAGGTTTCCTTGTGTGAACTCATTTCATATTGATTAACCTCTGTCACTGTTTCAATCTAAGGCATTATGTCTTCATGTAATAAGGGACTATTGATTCTTTTTCCCAGTCTAATGAAACAACACAGGTGAAAAATATTGTCCCTGTTTCATAATACTTAAAATTGTGTTAGAGATGGATTCCAGTAACAGCTGATCAAAAGCACTAGGCAAGTAATGAAAATCTACATTGAGGGGTAAAAAAACCCTGTTTTTTGAAGAGACAAGATATACAAATATTTGTAAGAGATTTTTTTTAACTGTATATGCTATCAAAGCCAAAAATCCCTTTTAGCACAACTCTTTGTCTTACAGATTCTGATTAGCAGGTGCTAGTAAAGTGTTTTATGTGCCAGCACAATTAAACTAGTGACATATAATGGGAGTGCATAAAAAGTTAATTATCATTTGAGAACTCAACAATATCCATTGTATTTCTAAAGCCTAGCAAGAATTGACTGTCTTTTTTGTACTATGTATTTGATATAACCACAGGAAATTTTCCTTCCTTTTAATCTGATAGTGGACAAGGCTGGAAAGTTCTTACCTATCTAATCTACCTTTACTTTATTAATTCAGTAGTCTTTTATTTGTGTAGTGTAGCTTTGTGTTCATTGCTAAGTAGCAGTTCAACTACTGCTTGGTCATGCCTTGCACAGATGAAAACAGGAAACATTTTTGTTTCCTGGACAATATGGCATGTCAGATTGGTTTTTGGAATGGATCATCATTAAAACTGAAGACTTTGTGGGGATCTCAAAAGTTTTGAGCATAAACTTCTGCTGATCCATGCTATGTTCATGTATGACTAACTGTTGGAAGCCAAACTAGTATTCTGCAAACTGTCAGACATAATATCAAAAAATCCAGTTATGTCTGTTGCAAACACAACCAAAACCTCTTTTCTGATGTGATCACAAAGAGCAGGGTAGAAGAATTTCAGCCCTGATGATTGAAAAACTTGTGAGGTGGTAAACTATTAAAAGCTGCATTACATTAAGATGGAAGTAAGAATAATTATCTGTTTATAAGTGCTGTGTATATCTAGCCTTAAATTTAATTCAACAATGTATATAAGAGGTGCATGAGTAACCCCTTCTCTTGAAACTGAGGAAGTATTTAAATATTTTGCTAAACTTGGCTGCATTGCTAAGTGTTTTGTGTCATAAGTGCAGAGCAGATATAACACAGTTTAAGTATTTAAATATGCTTCAAAGTGAGAAGTAGGTCCTTAGGAGCAGCGTTCATGGTTCTCTTATAGTACATGTGTTAGTTCTGCACTATTAGTTTTATGGAGATTTCTGGGGTTGTGGTGGAAGGCTGTGGCTTTTTACATAACAGTATCAGGAGTTGTCTATTAAAGACCTTAAACACATCAGCCCCAACCTGCACACAACCAAAATTGTCATCATGCTCCCGCTGTTTTGCTTCTCTAGCAATGCGCAGCAGATACAAAATCTGCTTAATTGAGTAGTTAACAGGATTAGTACCTGTTTTGCAATGACAGAATGATGGTAAGCATTGTGGAATTCATGAATATGTACTGAGAAGTTGCCTTTCCTGTTTCTGAATGTTTTAAATTTGGCTCCTACCTGATTGCACATCCAGATAGTACCTTTACAGTGCCTAAAGATCATTGATGTTTCTGGATTAATTTTACCCAATATTCTTCTTTTCCGTGTATTTCAAACACATTTCAACTTTAAATGATTTGTGATCATTTAACTTACTTTGGTTTCTGCTCTGAAAGTCATGTGGGTAGGTCTCAGAGTAATTTTAAACCATTATTTTTAGTCCTGTTAAGCACCAGGAAAAAGGAGAAAGAAGATTAGCAATTGGTCTCTGTCCAGCACAAACTGTTGAAATTGATTTGGCTTCAGGCTGAGAGTTAAAAGCAACCCAATGCATTACAGACGATGGATCTATACTACACTGTGTTAATATGCTCCAGGGGCTCTTTTCCTTCCCTGTTTTGCACTCAGCTTCAAACCCCATGGTCTGATTGTGATTTTTTTTTAGCATATCCCAGTGTATACCAGTAATGGCTTCATTGAATCCACATTGTTATCAGAGCCAAGCTGTTTTAATGATTGTGACTTGTCAATTAGGATAGCTAAGTGGTGTCTTTGCCCCATTTTTACCTCTGCAAAGAGAATGTGAAATCCTCTTGGATTTGCACTGATCAGTGAAGAATTCTACCCTGTTAGTGGACTGTGTTCATTACAGTGATTGCAATAAAAGTCTGGGTTTCCTCTTTGGTAGAAAGGTGCCATTTAATTTTTTTATGAAACATTTATTAACTCATGGCTGCTGGTCTTGCTCCGACAAAACTGCTAAAGGTTTTTTATTATGTATCTTAAAACCAAACAAGTCTATGTTAGTTCTCATGGTTAGATCTTTGTGCTATTCTATTGGTTTCTGATTGAATCTGGTCAAGCATCCTGTCTGGTATGTCTCCAGGTATCATTTATTTGTTGCAAATATTTTAAGCTTTTACAGTGTGGAGTATACGTGCTGCCATTATCCCCAGGCAAAATGTCTAGGTTTCATTCAAAGGTAAAGATTGTCTATACAACAATGCATTCTGAGAGCTAGAATTTAGTCCAATTTCTTGTTTTTTACTCTGTCAGACTTCCACTGTCAGAAAAATGTTTACTAACACCTTTCACAGAGTCTTGCTGAAGTTGAGAATTATAGTGTGGTAGGTGGCCTGCAGCAGAATGAGCAGAGCAAGATCTAACAAGCCCATCACACTTCAGCACAGCTTAGTTACCTTTAAATAAGGTATTTTGAGTATTGGAGGCCTTATTGTCACTTTAATATAGCATGTTCACTGAACTAGTATATCCCTTTTGTCACCTCAAATAAATGCCTCTGTTGCTTGAGGTACAGCTATTTATAACTGGGTTTGGTTAGGCAGCGCCTAAATACAGTTCCAGTTCCCTTTAAGTCTGTCTTCACTCTTGACTATGTATTCCTTCCTTCTACTCCCCTCCCTTTGAGCCTCATCTCCTTAGTGAGCCAAAAGAGAGCATTCAAATGGCAGAAAGCTAACTCAGAACTAAATAAATACTGAGAGAGGGAGAGAGAAGGAGAAGGTGTATGAGAGAAAAGGATTACTTCTTTTAAAGAGCAAGGATAATTAGATCAGTTCAACTATTTAATCCTTATTAATGCTTATGATTTTAGCTTCAAATGTACAAACAGGTTTAAAAAAAAATAAAAAAAAAAATGCCTGTGTGGAGCATTTAAACCTTACCATTTATTTTAAGGATTAGAACCCAAGGTACACATGAATGAAGTTTCCAAATAGAGGCTTCCTTAACTCCTGCAGTGCTCTTTCCCACTTTATAAGATTATATAATAATTTCCCAGAGCCCATGGAGATAGGGTTTTCCCATTAAGCTTTTGATAAATGTAGATGCCCATTTGTTCAAGCTCTTGAAGGAGGCTGAAAAGGGTATCCTAACTGATGAGCCTCCATCAAGTAGCACAAACATTTTTCAGGTGATTTCATTGCCAGCGTGGTCTGACAACAAGTCCTCAATCCAAGTTCTTCTGGTTTAGAATAATTACAGTTTCAGTGGAACTGCACTTAAATCAATGATCAGGAACACTTAGGAATTGAAGTCCAAGAGAGAATGAAGGAAGCAATGATCACCTTTCTCCTGAAGTTCCACTGATATTTTCAACCTTGCATATATATACAGAGTTCATGGCTTTAAATGGTTTGTGAATGTAAATTCCACAGACAACCTCACAGCCCTATTGTGTAATTTTGCCTATTCCCATAATCAGCCTAAGCTTTTATAAACACATTGTATTTCATAGAATGGTTTCAGTTGGAAGGGACCTTAAAGATCACCCTGTTCCAACCCCTCTGCCATGGGCAGGGACAAGTTCCACAAGGCCAGGTTGCTCAGAGCCCCATTCAACCTGGCCTCAAGTCATGCTTATTTGCATTATAACAGTGGGGGGGATTTTTTTTTTGGAGGAAGCATGGAATCCTTTGACATGACTAGCTCAAATCCCATCTTAAGAGAAACCTCACTGCCATTACTTTTTAAATCCTGGCATTATTATTATATTTGTTGCAAAGGACCCTCCTTGCTTTAAGAACCTGGCATTAGGACAATGTGTTTTCCATTACGAGGACAAGTATACATAAAACACAAATCCCACTTGAGAGCCTAAGCTATTTGAAGGGTTTTAGTGTCAGACCCTCATTTCTGGGAGGCTGGATTAAGAATTGAAAAAGCTGTTTTTACCAAAGCCTTGTAGCTGGTACATTATTGTGTATCTGCATGTCAGGAATACAAAGTGTATTGAAAGGCCAACCTTTTCTATTGCATATGCCAACTACATAGATCTCTTTTTACACTGAGACATTGATGTTTCCTACTTTGAAAAGATGTTTTTCCTGAACAAATCCCACAGGATTAATTCTTCTCAAGAAAAAAAAAAATATTAAAAAGCAGTACATCAAAATTATGCTATCTGTCACTGAAGAGAAAGATAAGCTGCCTTTCAGCTATTTTTCCAAATCTGTATTTCTGGATGATATTTTTCTGGACTTGCCTGTCCTCTCACTTGCATGCTTGGGAATCAGGAATATCTCAGAAATCAACAATACTACAGCACTCTAAATGTAATGTAAGAAAAGTTTCCAGGCCTGCCTATTTATTCATATATAAGATACTTAAATTCTAAATACTTTTAAGATTTAGTAGTATTTCTGAATTTCTGATTTGACAGACTCTATCAGTCTGGGCTTTTTAAATTGACCTATTCATACTTGACCAAGACTTAAAGATTCATGTTGATTTATGTAATTGGATAAAAATAGTCTTCTTTTCTCCAAACTTGATCAGAGAGGCTGCAACAATAACATTATAAATGTGGATCTGGTGAGGAAGTAACTTTACCCATTATATTGTCCCAAAGCTAAAAGGGGTTCATGATTATTATTTTTTAGTTCATTAGCAAACTTATATTGGAGAACTGGATTTTGAGTATTCAGAGCTCCGAGTCTTTGTCATTATAGAAATGAGACAGATAACAGGCATTTTCTGCCAGTGACCAGGTAGCAACAACACAGAGGATGAACAGTGAACTTACCCCAGAGTCATTTACAGTTTTTACATTTTCAAGCTTATTTTGCATGCAAACACCCCCCCCC